>CM077149.1:24755972-24961897 GCA_039583875.1 Platanthera guangdongensis
CTTGCCTAATTGTGACAAGCCCTGCAGAGTCCCTTCCTTCTTGTAGGGGCCAAAGGTAGTCCTCTAACAAGGTTGTCCTTGATAGCCTAGCAATGGTTTTAAGGTTTATATGTCCTAATCTCTTATGCCATAGTTCATTAGGTTTACAAATAGAGTTGAACAAGCATATGTCTACTTTAGTTGAAAGAAAGTCTACTAAATAGATGTTACCTTTCCTTTTACCTGTCAACACAGTTGTGTTGTCCTCTGATTTGATCTTGCATAAGGATTTGTTGAAAGTCACTTGGTAGCCTTCATCACATAGTTGACTGATACTGATCAAGTTGTGCTTCAGTTCTTCCATATAGACTACTTTATTGAATGTGACTATGTCAATCTGGACTGCACTATATCCTTTTGTTAGTCCAAAGTTTGAATCACCAAATATTACTTTGGGTCCAAGCTTGGCTTTGAAGGATGTGAAATTGTCCATGTTTCCTGTCATGTGCTTTGAGCACCCACTATCCAGATACCATTGCTGGTTTGATGTTGGATAGGTCTTCACCTAGACATAAAACAATTTACTTATTTTTGACCCAGTTTACCTTGGCCTACGTTGATAACCTTTGAATTCAGAAATAAAAGACATCTCTGGTTGACTCTTATAGCCTTCAGGATAATATCTCCTAGGAAGTATTATCCATTCAGTATAGTGGTTAAACCATTGAGATGTAGAACCTCTAGGATTGAACTTTGATTTGCCTTTGAAAGAGTTCTCAAAACTCTGAGCTCTGTTCGACGATCTCTGAGCTGAGTTCAAAGATCTTAGGTCAGATCGTCGAGCTCCGTTCGATGATCGACTGTGCCAGAGTTCAGGGTTTAGAGATCGTCGACCTGAGTTCGACGATTTAGCCTGAGATCGTTGATCTCCATTCGACGATCGTCTAGCTCGGTTCGACGATTTCTGTTGAACTTTGTTTTTCTTAGGTAGATCAGAATTCTTCCTAGCTACCTCCACAACTCCTTTCCTTTATCAGAGATAAATTTGATTGGGGTTGTTAATACTGCAGTTTGGCTAGATGAGGCACCCAAGCCCAGTGTATTGTTGAATATTGAGTTCACTGTGATTGTAATGTCCATTAGTTTGATACTTCTCCCATTGAGGGATTCTTCAAACTTCTTGGCCTTTGATAGTTCACTTTTCAGTAAGGCTATCTGCTCCCTACAACATTCCAACTCCTCAGAGAGTTTGAGGTTTCTGATTTTAAGGTGCTTTGTTCAGATAGTTGATTTCTGAGAGAAATAATTTCTTTTTTTCAGATTTCAATAGATCTAAACAAAGTGCCTTAAATTCACATTTAAAGTCCTCTGAATTGAAATAAAATGAGTCTATTACCTGGTCCTCTTTAGATTGAGTCTCTGATTCTGACTCTGATTCTTCTGCATCATAATATTTTTGAGAGGCATTGATAGCCATCATGCAGAATTCTTTTTCTTCAGCATCATCTTCATCATCACTTGAGCTGGATGAAGCTTCACATTCTTCTTCTGTCTCACTCCAAGTTTCAGCAACAAACCCCTTCCTGCTGTGTTTATTCTTGCTGGAGGAGGGTTTGTCATTTCTGTTCTTCCTGAAGTCTTTTTCTTTTCTTCTTTCTTTCCTATCCTTTCTATCCTTATACTGATTTTCTGGACAGTAAGACACCATGTGGTCTTGTTTCCTGCATCCAAAACAAATAATCTCTTTTTTATTTGATTTGTCATACCTTGGCTTGTCATGCCCTCTGGAAGACGTTTTCCTGAAATCTTTTCTGGCCATTTTGTAAAATCTTTTGGCCAGTAGGCTTACCAGCTCTTCATTGCCTGTGACTTTGTCTTCAGTCTGATCTTCAATGGCTCTTCTTCTCTATTCATGATGAGCAGCTCATAAGACTTGAGCTTGCCCAAGAGAGCTTCAGTTGTGATCTCATTTAGGCTTCTGGCATTCTTGATTGGCCAGATCCTTGAGTCCCAAGTGCTTGGGAAGCACATTAGGATTTTATCATTGAGCTCAGTCAATGAGATCACCTTGTCCAAAGTCTTCAGTTCATTGACTATAAGGTTGAGTCTAGTATACATATCTACTATTGACTCAGCTTCTCCTTTCTTGAAGTTCTCATACTGGGTTATGAGATGAGATCTTCTATCTTTTCTCTCATCAGCAGATCCTGAGACTATCTCAGATAGCTTGTCCCAGATGTCCTTTGCTGAGTTTGTAGTCAGCTACTTTTTGGAATATTTCATCAGACATAGTCTGAGCTAAAATGTTCATAGCCTTTGCATCTACAACTTTCCATTTCTTGATATCTACATCTGTTCCTGAAGGAGGTGGAATAGCACTTGTACTTGTATTTCCTGGGGGTCTTGGACACACTGTCAAAATAGAATTGAAAATGTCTTCATCAATAGAGTTCATGTACAATCTAATCCTTGCCTTCCAAAGTGCAAACTTAGATAGATTGCACACTGGAGGTCTGATGCTAGCATAATCTTTATTTTGGGCCATGTTCTATGAAGAAATAAATCTAACAACAAACTTAAACAAGCAGATATAACTAGAGGGATCTTTGGGTTCAGGTGTTAGCCTGTGCAACCACTAAGGTGTGGTATTTTAACCAACCTCCCTCAGATACCAATTAAAAGTGCAAGTTAGATCTGATATACTCTAGAGGGGGGGGGGGTGAATAGAGTATGGTGCTTGCTAAAACCTTTTTACAACTGTTGTTGTATACCTAAGTGAACAGGGAAGCAAATAACATAAAGTAAACACACAACTAACTAATCACAGAGCAATCACAGATCACAGCCAGAAAACAAAAGAAAATAAGCAACCAGAAGGCACAAGGAGCTATAGTGGTTCCCCAACCAATCTGGGTACATCCACTCTTCTACCACCCTAGGTAGGAATCCACTGCAGGATGAGTTGATCAGGTGTCATGGGCACCAATGAGTTTTGATCAGGTCCCCAAAAACAAAACCTTCAAGTCTTTTGGAAGGAGACTTGCAACCAGAATAATTTTGAATGGATTTAAAACTCTGTACAGAAATTGGAGAGAGGGTGATAGTGTCTTCTCTATCAACAGTCAGAAAGAAGACTTGTGGATTGATGTAGCAGCTTTTGCTCCTCCTGAGACCTTGAATTGGTCAGGAATGCTGGAGCACTGCTTCAGGGTGATAGACCTTCAATGACCTAGAATGCCTGGACCAGAACTGCTTCAGGAACTTCTTTGACAGATTGTTTGATTGTTGTCCTTTGAAGTTATCCTGTAAATATAGAGAAGAAGACTTTTGATTGAATTTAGTTGTTGTTCTTCTTCAAAAGTTCTCTGGTCAAGGCTGATTGTAGTCAAGAACTTTAGATTTTAGAATGTTTTGTTCTTCTGCAATCTTTTGAGTATATTCTGT
This sequence comes from Platanthera guangdongensis, assembly GCA_039583875.1. Lineage (NCBI taxonomy): Eukaryota > Viridiplantae > Streptophyta > Magnoliopsida > Asparagales > Orchidaceae > Platanthera > Platanthera guangdongensis. The sequence goes on from CM077149.1 coordinate 24,759,396, forward strand.
ACTGTAATTCTTGAACTCTGCTTGATTCTGTTCTCTATCTGTGTCTGTGTGTGTCCTTCTCTTCCTGACTGAGGAATATTCAAACTTTTTGAATGTCGAGCAGTAATTACAGTCGGCCTTGGAAAGAATCAGCAATCAATGACTTTCCTAACTGTCCCATGGAAAAACGGCATGTAATCGTCTATAGTCAATGAGCGTTCTAACGGTAACATTCCGAGAAGATCTGACATTAAATGTTCAGGAATCAGCGCCAAGAAATGGGACGAGAACCTTGAAGAAAACCTAATCTGGATTCATCGAACAAAGAACACAATTCGTTGAGCTGAACTTGTGTTCGTCGAGCTGAGCTTGAGTTCGTCGAGCTGAGCTTGATTTCGTCGAGCTGAGCTTGAGTTCGTCAAGCTGAGCTTGATAGAGTTCGTCGACCAGAGAATCTTCATTCATCTAACAGACATTCTTCATTCGTCGAGCTAAGAATCAAAATCGTCGACCTGAGAAAAGTTCTGGACTTATACAAAATATCCTGCATCTGCTGAAATGCTGTGTCGACATAAATTGGTGTCGACAGATTGATCTTAGTGTCGACAAAAATCCTCTGGTGTCGACATAAGCTGGTGTCGACTAAAATCCTGGTGTCGACACAACTGGTGTCGACTGAAATCCTGGTGTCGACAGAAACTGTCTGGTGTCGACACAAACCCTAAGTGTCGACACAGATTATCTGAGTCCAGAAATCGTCGAGTAGAGATTATCATTCGTCGACCTGAAAAGCTGACTTCGTCGACCTGAGAAGCTGTGAACTTGAGGTCCAAGTTCATCGAGCTCAGAATATAGTTCGACGACCGAAGTATGAAGCTGGACTTAGAAAAATTTGAAGTTCTCCTGACTTTGGCTTGATGTAGAAACTGAATTTTCGTAGAATAAAGAACATAGATCGTCGAGCTCAGCACTAAGAATTGTCTCACGATCGTCGAGCGCAAAACTCCTTTCGTCGAGCTGAGTTCGACGAACGTCGAACTCATTTTACTTAGCCTTGAAAACTTGAGAGTCTGGAGTCTCTGAGGGTCTTGTTGAATGCTGGTCCATCTGGAGTTTAGCCTAAGGACTTAACCTAGACTCTAGGACACAAATTGACCCTAACTATACATGATGGGTCACATCCTAAGTCAGTGAACCTAGCCCAAATCAACTAGGGATCCAACAGCACGTGCATGTGATTGCTTATGCTTCGAGTCAACTGAAAAAGAATGAAGTCAACAATCTCATACATGATTTAGAATTGGGTGTAGTGGTGTTCGTCTTGAAGGTTTGGAGACACTATCTATATGGCATCCACTGTGAGATCTTTTCAGATCACAAGAATTTAAAGTACGTTTATACTCAGAAAGAACTGAACCTGAGACAGTGGAGGTGGCTAGAATTTTTATGTTATTATAAGTTTACATTGAACTACCATCCCGGAAAAGCAAATTCCTTAGCTGATGCTTTGAGCAGGAAGTTACCAGAATCTAGCCCTGGACCCGATTGATGTGCATGGAATTAGATCGGATGCTCGAAGAGATGGAGATCACCCTTGTATATAAAGACCATTCGGAAGGGTATATAGAGTATTTAACTGTGATGATCATCGTATGTGATATTCCGAACCGAATCCGGGTGGAGCAAGGAAAGGATGCTTCTCTGGCCTCAGTGATCAAGTCAGTTAAAGATGTGACTACTGACGAGTATTCCCTAAAAGACGACCTTGTTCATCTCCGTGGCCGGCTTTACATTCCCAAAGGCGGTAAAATTCGGGAAGATATCTTGAGAGAGGCATATTGCCCTCAGTATTCAGTGCACCCTGGGATTGCCAAGATGTATGCCGACTTGCGGAAGAACATGTATTGGCCGGGAATGAAGAGAGACGTCAGATATTTTGTTACGCACTGCGAGGCCAGTCAAAGGCTGTAGGAGGAATGCAAGAGCCCCAAAGGATTATTAAAGTCATTGCCCATCCCCGAGTGGAAGTTCATGGATATCTCCATAGACTTCGTCCACGGGTTGCCTCGCTCACGCTTAGGGAATGATTTGGTTTGGGTAATCATTGACCGCCTGACAAAGGTAGCAAGGTTTATCCCTATGATGAAAGAGGCTCATATGGATGTTTTGGTACGCCTCTTTGTGGAGCATTTTGTACGGTACCATACCGTGCCAAAGAAAATTATTTCTGACCAGGATGGTCGTTTTACCTCTAAAGAATGGAAGGTCGTACATGCGTATTTGGGTTCACGCCTTACATTCAGCACAACCTTTCATCCTGAGACGGACGGAAAGTCTGAGAGGACCATCAGAACTTTGGAAGATTTATTGAGACTGTGTGTGTTCGATATAGGAGAGCCGTGGGAAAGGTTCTTACCCCTGGTGGAATTCTCATACAACAACAGTCACCAGGCCAGTATCGGGATGGCATCGCATGAAGCCCTATACGAAAGAAGGTGTAGAACCCCCTTGTCATGGGTGTAAGATGAAGACCCAAAGGTTTTGGGAATTAAGTACATCGATAATAGTGATGCCGATGTTAGACTAATTCGATACCGCATGCTTGAGGCTCAAAGTCGGTAGGCTAAATATTATAATTCAAAACACCTGATGGTAGAATTTCAAGTGGATGACAAAGTGTTCTTAAAGATCCGACCGATGCATGGAGTCTCACGGGTATGTTGTTTGAAGAAGCTCAGCCCAAGGTATGTTCGACATTACACTATATTGGAAATGATTGGCCCTTTGGCCTATCAGTTGGAGTTAGCGCCAGAGCTGGAGAATCTTCATGATGTATTCCATGTGTCGTCACTCTGGAAGGCGCTGTTACGGCCCGATCAATATATCACCACCGCTGATGGAGCAATAACAACCGATAGATATGTGCGACAAGAGCCAGTGCGGATAGTGGATACCGAGACAAAGATCTTGCGTCACAAGAGTGTTCCTTTGGTGAAGGTTCTGTGGTCTAATCATGGGAAGAAAGAATTTACTTGGGAGCCGGTGGATTTGATGCGAAAGCACTGCACGGAGTTGTTTCCTCAAGGTAATTTTAAAAGCATATTTCATTTCATGTCATGCCTTTCTCTCCCCATATCCTTAGCCTGATTTCAGGGATGAAATCTTTTATTTTGTTTATAGGATTTGTAACATCTTGATTCGCGCTAGGCCCCTTATGCGCACTTGTAAGTCTTGAGACCTGACTTGGGCTCAGGGTGTGCTGGTAGATAGGCTTGCACCTAAGTGGGGGAGGAGTGTTTGGACACTATAGCAGGGTGATAGTAGATATCACCCGCTGGTAGAGGAATAGTCAAGGCGTTGAAAGCATTTAATAGATTAAACAATATTGAGTGCTACCGCACGGGTGTAGCGGGATACCACGCGGCGGTAGCGGGGTACCGCGCAGCGTTAGCAGGATACCGCGCAGCGGTAGCAGGATACTGCATGGCTGTAGCGGGATACCGCACTACGGTAGAGGAATAGCCGAGGCATTGAGAGAATTGAATGTATTGAACAATCCACGAACGATGCTACCCCACGGCGGTAGCGGGATACCGCGCGGAGGTAGCCGAGCGATCGTCGAACGCCGCAACTGCGCCTGGCGTTAGTGTTACCGCGGGCGATAGGCCTCTGATTTATTTTGGCAAGGCGCTCGGGAAGAAATCATGAGGCGGTTGGAGGTTATCGCCATGCGATAGAGGTACAGGTGGTGACACCTAAGTGGCCAGTTTGGGAGGTGGCTTGCGAAAGAAGTCATTCTTGGAGATACTGCCCGACGGTAACATGCTAACCCGCGGCGGTAGCTCCCTTATCAAAAATCCTAATTCTATTTTGCCGAACCTATATATAATATTCCAAGTCTTAACCGCCTGTTACTTTCTCCAGAATTTTTTGGGAGAATGACTACGACAGAGACTTTCCTAGAGACAAGGAATGAAAGAAGGAGAACTAGAGCCAAGTTCGACGCCAACGAGAGAGAGGGAGCCATGCCGCAAAGAAGTGTGACAAGATCCATGTCCCGAAAATTTGGAAACGCTGGAGATGAGGTGAGCTTCCTACCCTCTCCCTTGGTTCTAGATATCTAGTTATTCCTAGGAGAGATGTCGACTCAAAAGTGTCTTGATTTGTGATAAGGTTTCTAGGAAGAGGCCATGCTAGGACTTGTGTCGTAGGATTTAGAGTGTCCAACCATTCCTCACTTCGAATGAAGTTTGTGTACTGGTTTCAGGAATAGAATTAGCCATATGAGGGTGAATATGGGAGGAGAAATTCTGGATGTTATTTGGAAAGTTTGGTTGGAGGAAGAAGGCGAACCGATGACGTTCGATCTGCTTTGAGATGCACGCACAAATCTATTTTCTGCGCGCAGCAGCCTTTGAGGCCGTTTTTAGACATGACCCGTCCAATTTTGGGCTTTTTACGAAACACGAAAGTCGTAGCCATTGTAATACCTTTCCAACGAGGGGTTACACAGCTTCACTAGATTCCTGTAGCCTCAAGAATCCCCGATCGAATTTTCTATACAGTAATCATTCCTGCATATATAATTCTCGTGGCTGTTTTGTATCGGCTTTGGGTTTGGTAGAGAGATTGTAGTACGTTGATGTTAATGTTTTGTTGAATGTAGTCTATAAGTAATTGTGATAAAATATGTTAATGACATTTGTGGGATAGATCCCTAATGAACAAATGGTGTAGTAAAGTGCACTTGATCGAGGTGATTTGGTGGAGGTTAGTGAACGAATGGATTGACAAGTTGGGATGGTAGGAATGACCTAATTATGTGATTCGATAGGGATGTACTTGATAATGGTAATATAATGAATAATGATGAGGTTGACTTTAAGTTTGATGTACATAATTTATGGTAATTTCGATGAACAAAAGGTTGATGGATTTTAGTTGGTAGAACCATATGTACAAGAATAGTTCGAACTTCATAAAAGAATTGTTACCCGTAATGTTAAAGTCATGTGATCATAGTATACATGTAATTATGATAACCAAATGGTTGGTGAATATGTGTGGTGTACCATTTTGTTTATGGTGAACCCTTGGTGTGCTTGGATGCTGATGCATGTAAATCGGCAAGCGCACCGGTCGCACAAGTAATAAAGTTTGGGAATAAATCCCCGAGTGTCGGTCTCTTGAGGAGTGCAATTAGAATAGAGTGGCAACAGTTCAGAAAATATTGTTATGAGAGTTAGACTTATAAAAAGAGTAAAAAGGGGACTTCAGAGATTGTGGTTGTTTGATCTAACAAACTAATTAAAGCTGTGCGGGTCAAAGGCACCGAATCGCAAGGTGAGGTGAGTGTATCGGCCGCGATGCCGCAACTTCGGTTGGGCGAGTGGCCAGAAATCGAATGGGTGGAAGTGTTCTTGTAGGGAGTGCAATCGGGTGAAACACGGGTATAGAGTGGATGTGGATTGGGCGAGGCGCATTCACACACACAACTACAAGCATAAGGAAACTACAAACATCCCATTAGACATACAATAGAACATGTAGTTCATTACAATGTTATATCATTCCATAATACAGAGGAAGGGGAAGAGGAGTAAACCAAAAGAGAGTGAAGATCCACCGCAGGTCGTGGCCGGAATAGCGAGTTGTCAATCCGCTTCCGGGCTCAGTCCGAGGAGGCTTCCGGTACCAACGAGCTGTCACCTCGAAGGCCTTTGAGTCCGTTCCCTAGGTTGTCTTCTTCTCCAACTCCAGTGGAGATCTTGGAGTTGAGGTCGTCAATGGTCGGGAGCTTCGCCGGAGAGTTTGGAAAGCTTCGGAATAGCTGGCTATGGACTCCCGATGAAGGTGGAGGTGATGGAGCAGCTGGAGAAGTAAAATGGCGCTTCCCGCGCACTCCTCGATCGCAGAAAATGACGGGCGTTGACCCGCAGAGCAGGCCCTTAAATACGGAGGCAGCAAAAGCAGAGCGCATGATCAGTGGCGCACGACCAGTGGTCGTGCACACTTAGGTCGATGATCGTGCGCCATTTCCAATTAAACCTGCAACCTGGATAGAAACATCAGCATATATGTGCACGATCAGTGGCGCACGACCGGTGGTCATGCGCACTGAATCCACTGATCGTGCGATTGGCTATGACAGATTTGCAGAAAGCAAGGGGTAAACACGCACGAGCAGTGGTGCATGACCAGTTATCGTGCGCACTACGGCCAGTGCTCATGCGATTACCCGGGCAAAATTAGGAAAAATGAGAATGTAATGCGCACGATCGGTGGCGCATGACCAGTGGTCGTCCGCAGTAATTCCAGTGGTCGTGCGCAGTATTCCTGCATCATCAGGGTCTCCCGAGTGGTTCCGGAGCATGCACACAAACCCTGCACCAGCAGAAGAGGCAGATAGGCCACCACACGTGCACACCACATTCCAAGACACGACTAAAGAACAACAAAAACACAGAAACAAATAATGCACACAGAAACGGGCCTAAAGTGCACTTAATCATGAAATAGGCATGTAAACAAATATATGAAGTTATGCCTCTCAAGTGCAGCGCTAAGACGATAAAACTGGCTCAAATGAGTACATAAATCAGTGTAAAATTTGGACTCATCACACCCCCAGACTTAACCATTTGCACGTCCCGAGCAAATCATCACTCCGTGGACTAGAAATTAGCTAGCTAGCTCAGAAATTTCAAAAAAAAGTAAGACGAGAAATCAAATACATCATGGGCATAGAAGATATAATAGAAAAACTTTTTAATTATATTACGTAGTTTAAACTATTCGAAAGGCATAAATAAATATTGTATTTGCTCAAAATTAGAATTCTGGAGAATCTTGCGATCATGTGTAGGAAGAAAGTAGGCAGGCCACTAAGGTGAGCATTGCCAAAGATTGGAGCTCGTGATCACCTCCAAAGATATCCATCAATGTCGGGGACCATACGCTTGCACGTTCACACTCTCTCCACGGTGCGGGTTAGACTCAAGCGTAAATCAGTAGGACTTGTAGGAGAGAATGGGGCTTAGGCTACGGTGTGGTAGTCAATGATAAACATGAAAGCTACACGCAACCAAAGCGAGCGAACAAAAACCTAAACCAATACAGCCACTTAGAAATCTATGGGTAACACACCCCTAGACTGAGCTTGAAAACCGGGCGTGTACACGGCCTAACCCGACGAAAATCAATAAAAAGGATGGGGATAGAATTCTCGAAGCAATTCTTTCAGATTTTTCTCTTTCGTTTTGGCTTTTCTTTTTTTTCTTTTCTGCGTTTGCACTCCCCAAAAGTAGCAATCAAAAAGTTTATGAATTCAGCACCACATTACACGATTTCCATATATCACAACATCATCAAAATAGTAAATACAAACAAGCTCAAGATGGTGGGTTTAGCTTCAGGCCTTGGTGAATGTGAGTGGAGCTGGATCAAAGAAGGGGTAGGCACAAGATTGACATGCGACAGTTAACTGGTACGAAAGGCTAAAGAAGGCTCAAACTAGCCAAAATGTGGGTCTGCGTCATGCTCACTCTTGACTAACCGGGCACCAATGCTTCGAGAGTAGCTTTGGGCAAGTTCTTAGCCACCGAGAAAGATGATCCTTCCTACCGAATCGAGCAATACGAGTCTAGTGGCGGCTACACGCATTCCTACATTATCATTCGATTACTCCAGATTCAGATTTTGAGTATTACAAACAATATTTACATCTGCAGAAAAATATAAATCTACGAGAATAAAAAAAAATTAAATCTATACTAGTTCTTCACAAACCATGAGTACTCGATTAGGAGCACTGCATGAGTTTCGAACTACTCTATCCTGAAATCCAAAGCCAGCACCACTATTTTAAAGTTTACATAAAAATAATACATTTGACTCGAGTTGTGAGCGTGGATAAGAGCGCACTCGTGTGGGTGATTCAGTGTGTGCGACAGAGATCATGAAATAACTAAACAAGAGACTGGTATGCAACAAAATGTGTTGTGTAGTGACCACAGACATGTTCTCCCCTAGACATAAGTTCGACAACTAGTAAAAATAAGCATTCCAAATATGAAAAATAGCTAGGGTAAGAAGTACCTATGCTCAAAATTGAGCATACCAGTCGTGCAATGAGATGTCCAAGTGCGGCCAAGTTGTCGTGCCTCAAAAATTCCTGCACCTGCTATTGAAATATGCACGCCAAACAAAATATGGCACAAATATATATATATATATATATATATATATATATATATATATATATATATATATATATATATATATATATATATATATATATATATATATATATATATAAAGAACTCAAAGCACAGCACAGGACCAAATAGTCCAACTTGGGTTGTCTCCCGAAAGCCCTTTTGTTTACCGTCCTTAAGGTGGACCAAATACATGTATTAGCAGTTATAATAAAGAGTTCTTTGCAGTAGAAAAGGGAGAAAGAAAAACAGAGCAAACCAGCGTTCCAAAAGCAGCAAGAAAATAGAAAGAGAAGGGAAAGTGGAATAATGGTGATGCAATCAGCTATAAATAGATTTGTGGTAAGTCTCTCCGGTGGGGTGCGAGAGGACAACAAATTGTCTTTTTGCATTGGTGGTAGGGGTTTTCCCTTTACTTCGATTGCCCTCTTTCTCGGGCCGGAAGGCAGCGTATCTCTCTTCGCGTAAATGCTTTGCCTCTTTTAGTTTCTTCACCGTGGGAGATTTCCATTGGATGTAGGATGTGGGGTTTCCTGTTGTCGTCGTTTGTGGCGTCCTGTCCGGCACTGTGACGGCGACCGGATCTGCCCAAGCTACAGATCGCTTAACAGAGTTATCAGCAGTGTTATACAAATAAGTGTCTAGGGATTTCTCCCGAATAAAACTCGGTTCTCCATGCTCAAAAACATAGTTGGCTGGAAGTAGAAAGGCAGTCATGGCTTTGGTGCACTCGATCTCTTCTTTGACTAGTAGCTCTTGACTCTCATCTATCTCCTGGGAGAGTCCTTTCTTTGTCTTCTCATCCAGATGTGCTTCTTCCAATGTTAGGGGACCTGAATCTATCTTGGTATCTGTGACACTCAAAAAATTGTAATTTTGGATTGGAGAGGAATGTATGGATGTGTTATCAAGGGCGGAGTCTTCCGTCGGCCAAGTGACGCGGCCTTTGGAAAAGTCGAGGGATGCGCCACTAGCCGTCAGGAATGGGACTCCTAATATAGGAATAGAGTTATTTTCCCTTGGTCCGAAAACCTGGAAGTCAGTGGTTATACTTTTTCCGTTCACCTCGATTTCGACTTCTTGAACACCTCCCTCGGTGTCAACCAAATTGCCATTCGCTAAGATAACCGACTTCTGATTTTCAATGTCGACTTGTAGGTTCATCTTCGCAACACCTTGCAAAGTGAGGATGTTGCTGGATGCCCCAGAGTCACATAATGCTGGGGTTTCAATGTTGTTTATTTTATTATTGATGACGAGTTCGTTGCGGTTTCCCAAATTTTTCTCCCCAAGACTTTTACCTTGTTCATGGGGGTTATTTTCGGTGTTACTAGGTAAGGTGCCTTGGGTGCACTCGGAAACCACTTGGTCCAATTGGCCCAATTGTGCCTCCAGTTTGCGCATCGAGGCGGCTTGATTGGTCATATTGGTTTGAGAAATTTCAATGAATTTCTCGAACATCTCTTCCAAAGAAATTTTTTTAATGACGGGGGGCCCTTGGGAATAATTCGGTTGAGGCGGCCGCGGTTGGCTTCCGGAGGCGGCATACGCATTGTTTTGATGCTGCCCCGGTTGCCATATTTGGCCAGATGCGTTTTGATTCCAAGAAACGATGGGGTGGTTTTGCACCCCCGGGTTGTATGTGTTCCCGTAAGGCACTCCCCTGTTTTGATTGGCTACAAAATTAACTGACTCATTCAGAAAAGAAGATTCGTCTGGTACCTCAACTCCTAAGCATTCGAAGCTATGGTGGTCGGTGCTTCCGCACCCTTGGCATGAGATTGCCATCACTGGGGCGGCGGTAGCTGGCTTGGGGATATCCACATCAAATACTCCACTGGTGCTTCGTGGGATGTTTCTTCCAGCGGTCCAGTAAGCGCTGTGGATGGCGGTGTCTTGTAGGATTCTCAGAGCATCATCTGGAGCAAGGTTCATGATTGTTCCTCCGGAGGCGGCATCGATCATGGCTCGGTGGTGGGGATCAATAGCGAAGTAGAAACTTTCGACGAGGTTCCATGTTTGGAATCCTTGATTAGGGCACTTCCTCAGCAGCTCGTTAAAATGCTCCCAAACTTCGGCTAAACTTTCTTGATCGGCTTGCTGGAAGTTGGGTATTGCACGCCTCATGCCCACGATCCGATCTACCAAATAGAACTTAGCTAGGAATTTTGTGGTCAAAGCCTCCCAGGTGGTAGTTGTTCCAGGTGGGAGGGAGTGAAGCCATGTCTTGGCTTTGCCCCTTAATGAAAAAGGGAAGAGACAGAGCTTGACTGTTTCGTCTGGGATTCCAGCATAGCGGAACGTGGCGCATACTTCGGAGAATTCTGCAAGGTGAAGATGGGCGTCTTCAGTGGCCATTCCGGAGAACTGAGCATTGTTCCGAATGATATTCAGAATAGCTGGTTTAATCTCGAACTGTTGGTTGGTGATAGCAGGTCCGAAACCGGGGTATATGCTCCCGACAGTAGGTGTAGTATAATACCTCATCGAGCGGACCTAGGGAGGGTTCACTTCATTTTCGTCGCCATTTCTGTCGCCATGAGGTATCCCTCCAACTCGGTTGCCTGCATCAATATTCACCTGGTCTCCCATTGTGGCAAAAGTGATGGCTGTGGCGCGTCTTCGCGCTAGGATAGTACGTTCGATCTCTGGGTCATAGGTGACAAGATCTCTTGTGGCTCGACCCTGCATTCACTGCGGCAAACACAATAGAAGGAAACAACAGTCAAAAACACTAACTCTTATAACAATATTTTTAGTCATCCTTAGTCGCTATATAGTTGCATTCCCGGCAACGGCGCCAAAAACTTGATGCGTGTAAATCGGCAAGTGCACCGGTCGCACAAGTAATAAAGTTTGGGAATAAATCCCCGAGTGTCGGTCTCTTGAGGAATGCAATTAGCATAGAGCGTCAACAGTTCAGAAAATATTGTTATGAGGGTTATACATAGAAAAAGAGTAAAAAGGGGGCTTGAGAGATTGTGGTTGTTTGATCTAACAAACTAATTAAAGCTATGCGGGTCGAAGGCACCGCATCGCAAGGTGAGGTGAGTGTATCGGCCGCAATGCTGCACTTCGATTGGGCGAGTGGCCTGAAAGCTAATGGGTGGAAGTGTTCTTATGCGCAGTCCAATCGGGTGAAACACGGGTATGGAGTGGATGTGGAGTGGGCGAGACGCATTCACACACACAACTACAAGCATAAGGAAACTACAAACATCCCATTAGACATACAATAGAACATGTAGTTCATTACAATGTTATATCATTCCATACAACAGAGGAAGGGGAAGAGGTGTAAAATAAAAGAGAGTGAAGATCTACCGCAGGTCGTGGCCGAAATAGCGAGTTGTCAATCCGCTTCCGGGCTCAGTCCGAGGAGGCTTCCGGTACCAACGAGCTGTCACCTCGAAGGCCTTTGAGTCCGTTCTCTAGGTTGTCTTCTTCTCCAACTCTAGTGGAAAGCTTGGAGTTGAGGTTGTCAATGGTCGGGATTTTCGCCGGAGAATTTGGAAAGCTTTGGAATAGCCGTTTATGGACTCCCGATGAAGGTGGAGGTGATGGAGCAGCTGGAGAAGTAAAATGGTGCTTCCCGTGCACTCCCTGATCGTAGAAAATGATGGGCGTTGACCTAAATCGCGGAGAAGTCCCTTAAATACGGAGGTAGCAAAAGCACAGCGCACGATCAGTGGAGCACGATCAGTAGTCGTGCGCACTGTAGGTCGATGATCGTGCATATATGCGCACGATCAGTGGCGCACGACCGGTGGTCGTGTGCACTGAATCCACTGATCGTGCGATTGGCTAGGACAGATTTGCAGAAAGCAAGGGGTAAATGCGCACGAGCAGTGGCGCACGACCAGTGGTCGTGCGCACAACGACCATTGCTCGTGCGATTACCCGGGCAGATTTAGGAAAAATGACAATGTAATGCACACGATCGGTGGCGCACGACCAGTGGTCATGCGCAGTATCCCTGCATCGTCGGGGTCTTCCGAGCGGTTCCCGAGCACGCACACGAACCCTGAACCAGCAGAAGAGGCAGATAGGCCACCACACAAGCACACCATAATCGCAAGACATGGCTAAAGAACAACAAAAACACAGAAACAAATAAAGCATACAGAAATGGGCCTAAAGTGCACTTAATCATGAAATAGGCACGTAAACAAATATAAGCAGTAATGGCTCTCAAGTGCAGTGCTAAGACGATAAAACTGGCCCAGATGAGTCCAAAAATCAGTGTAAAATTTGGACTCATCAGATGCACGAAAATGTGGAAGTGTTGAAATTGCGTGTGTGTTACCGCACTGGAATTATGTATTGGTAAGACACTCGATGTGGAGCTCTTGCATGCTATTGAGCATGAAATGTGAATAATGAAAAGAGTGCTCAATGTGGAGCCCCGTATGTGAAATGCATGTGGTGTGAGTCGACACACAATGTCATAATCCTCAGTTAAGGATAGTATGGCAAGTCTACGGGCTCGCCAATCGTCACACCGATGGGAGTTGACAGATAGATTTGGGCAGTTGGGCTTGGACCTCGGTGTTTATTCCCGATGCTTCATCCTTTCCAAGTGGACGGTTGGGCTTGGTCCTCATGCTTTTTTGGATGCTCCTTCCGGGTCACAACATAGGCCAGTTTAGGGCATGGTTCTCGATGCACATCTACCTGAGACTCCTGCTGAGCCGTAGTATGCATGTGAGCTCCGCTATTGTGTTCTTAGCATTGAGGCGTATGGAGGCCTAGGCCAGGTAGTGTGGATGCTAGCATAGAAGTGGAGATGCCTGCTCTACTATCACCACCTAGCCATGACAGTTGATGCCTGAGAGGTTAGCTACCTGCTCGACAAGTGGGAACTACAAGTCTGTATCAACACAACAGTTGCATGTGCATGATCATGGGTGAGTCATTGCACTGAATTCATGGCATTACATTACATTGCAAACACAAGATCCTCATCGTATAAGTTTGTATGAGCACTCTTATACGATGAGTTATTTTATGTCTGAACCAATCCTCAACTTATATGTTTGTATGGACATTCATATAAGTTGAGTAACTTTCTATTGTAGCTTTATATTTTTCATATAATGTTGTAGATGATAAAACTACTAGAGTATATTGTTTACTCGTTTACTATACTGCTGATATACTTGATATTTCTCACTCTATACCACCTATTTGTACTACTGTCTTATTTATATATATTGTACCCTTGTTCTTTTCTCCACCCGGTACCGAGGAGTCGTCGGTGGAGTGGATGTGATAGAGACTTAGTCTTATGACTAACGGTTGCTACATCTTCCTTTTTAGGAGGAAACCCAGCAGATATAGCAGCAACAGGTTATGCAGCAGGACAGCCAGGCCAGGACGACAGGGCCTGAAGGGACGGTGTCATCGCTACCATCAGTGACTGATGTGAGTTTTGAGGGACTCATGATATGGCCCTTTGGGCAAGTTTTACGTGTACTCTAATATTATAGAAGCTTGTTGTAGCTTTTTTTCTTGATGTACTTTTGGACAATTTTACTTATGTGTGGATTGACTTCTTTTTACATTCTTGGTTGGGTTGACATTGGTTAATATTGGTTATAGCCGACAATATAGGAGTCTTGTGGTACAAGTTAGCTCGTGTGCTGACACTACCGCATGACGGCTGTTCTGGGCATAAGACTCCCCTCATACCGTGTTTGTGTATTCCGGGAGGGGGTCTTACATTTACTCATAATTTATTGCATGATTATATGATCTTGGATGCTCATGAAATTTAGGCAGTGATCTTTTATTGATATTAATATTCTCTTGAAATGTTTCTGTGAATTTTGGATTTACATTTATAATACTTCTATTGGAATCATATTACTGATTTGGGCTAGGAACACTATCATTTGTTTAGGATGTTTAGTTTTACCCAATATGTATAGTCTAGGGTCATATGTTTATATTTTCAGGGTTGCTTCCTCAGAATATTTCCAGAGAAATGCAGTTCGACGAATTTAGGATTCTGTTCGGCGAAAGTTGATCTTAGGTTGACGAACGCCGAGCTCAGTTCGACGAACTGAGAGTTTGAACTCTGATTTCAGCTCGACGAACTCTGGGCTCCATTCGATGAACACTGATCACAACTCAGTAGCTCAGCATAACGAACTCCAGGCTCCATTCGATGAACTCCAGGCTCTGCTCGACGAACTTCTAACTGTGTTTGACGATTTCTTTGCAGTGTTCAGGAAGTTTTATATTTAGAGGCAAAATGTCTTTAAATGGCTTAATTATTGTCAGTTACACACTGATAATTAATGCTAAATATTATCAATGAATATAGCTGTTCCAAACATCATTAATTATTGATTTATCAAAAAGATTAAATCTAATTAAATCCCAAGGGCAGTTACGTTTCTCAGAGGCTCTTCAGACGTTTCAGAATGATTTTAAATTCAAGTGTTTGAATTCTTACAAGAGTTTTATATATTCAGATTATTTCTACTTCAAAGGGTTACAAGACTTACAGATACACACACTCTTATAGATCAACACATATTCATCAGATTTTCTGCTTCAGTCTCTACGTGTGCAAAGTCTTCATCATTTAAATACAAGAAGGCCTACACTTACAAGAAAAGACACCCCTCCTGATCTCAAATCTCTACTCAAATTAGGGGGAGCTTTTTGCTTCATCATCCACTAAGTGTTCTCAGAGACTCTTCAAAGAGAAGATAACATCAAGTTTTAGTTTACTTTCTAAACTATATATAGGGTTATAACTCCCTTCAAAAGTTAACCTCTTATTTCATAAGTCACCTGATCAAAAGACTTAGCTTGGTTTTTGGGAACCTATTCAAAAGCTCAAAGGGTGGCTAGATCTCCCTTAGAAAATATATCTTCTGGTGGCAGGGCACGTGATCAACAACCTGTAGTGCATTCCTACTAGGGTGGTAGAAGATTGGATGTACCTAGATTTTTTGGGGAACCACTATAAAAATTCCTTGTGTCGTTTGTGTTTGATGCTTTTCTTTTTATTTGTGTGCTGTGATTTTTAATATGTATATCTATAATATATATAACTTAATTTTCTAAACTACTCTGAAAACAAATTACAATTTTTAATATACACTATTCACCCCCCTCTAGTGTAAAATAGATCTATCCCTCACTTTCAATTGGTATCAGAGGAAGGTTGGTTGTTTTATAGTCTAACACCTAGACCAACAAGATCCCGATAGATCTTATTGTACATAGAGTTTTGATTTTATCACGACACAAAATAAAGAGTATTCAATCACTAGACCTCCTATATGTAATCTTAATAAGTTTTCGTTATGGAAAGCAAGGATTAGACTTTATATGTGTACAACCTTGGGCTCACGAGAGGTGGTTCAATGAGCGAGAAGGGGGGACTGGCGAGATGAATTAGATAGGCGAGTAAGACCAGGAGACCCACCTAAAGGAGGCTAGATATGGGATTCTCTGAGGTGGGCCAGATGCCCAGGTAGTGCGAGATGGCTCTAGGAGGCTAGATGCCCTATAGGGCGAGAGGCCGGCGAGATGGATAGAGAGGGTCGTCTCGCCCGCCAGACTTTTTCCCCACTTGCCACATGGGAGAAGGGATGCTTTTACCTTTTTACCCCCAAGGGGATTTTACCTTTTTGCCCCAGGTAATTTTACACTTCTACCCCTGGAGGTCTGCGTATAGCCCTCCAGAACAGCAGAGTTTGGCTGTTGGCACACCCAGCCCAGGGTGTTTTGGTCATTTCAGGTTAGTTAAAAAGTGATATTTGCAGATCAGATTCAGAGGCCTATAAATAGACAGATAAGGTGCCTGAGAAGGTTGTTGAACATTTCTACTGTCTTCCTCACAGGCACCTATCTCAGTATTTGCTAGGGAGGGGAAGATCTTTAGTTCTTCCAGGAAAGAGGTGGGACCTCCGAGCTGAGACCCCTCGGCCTTTTTCCAGATCTCCAACTCACATCGGGAGGGTAGTTCAAGAAGAGTATGTGTGGGCTGAATCCTCAGTTTTGAACTTTAGGAGTGACTAGAAAGCTGGTTCCAACATTTTTTGGTGCGGTGAGCATAGAGCGCAGCCCTCAGAGAAGAACCTTGAGCAACCACATGGCGGGAGGTCACGGAGAAGGAGAAGGAGAGGGGTCAAATAACCCGGGAGGATTTGTTGGAAGGGAAGAGTTTATGGCTTCAATTAAGGGCATAATGGACTTGCTGCAGGGGATCTCATGATAGGGAGATTGTTCAACCCCAATACCTCAGGTGCCCACTCTCGCACCACAAGAAGAGCTCGTCTCGGCGCGAGTGGGAGAAGATGCCCCGGGAAGGAGGCCAGGGAAGGAGGTGATAGTAGAAGGGAGCGGGAGAGACATGGCGGGATAGGAGCTATTCCCAAGCCCGGGGAGTACCATCTCGCTATGGGAGGTCATAGCGCGAGTAGGGGGGCGAGACCGGCGGTGAGAGGGTCGCCTTTTTGTGAGCTGATCCTATCAGCTCCCGTCCTAGAACGGTTCCAGGAACCAGAAATGAACTATTATGTGGGGAAGGATGATCCACTCCATCAATTGAAGTGGTTTGAGGATACGGTTTCGATCAGGCCCATGACAGACGCGTTCAAGTGCCATCTCTTTGCCATCACGTCGAAGGACAAGGCTCGGGACTAGTTTCACCAGCTCCCAACTGGCTCGATATACTGCTTCGAGGACCTGAGCAGGAGTTTCCACCTACGGTTCTCAACTTCGAAGAAGAGAAAGAAGAACCTGGAGTCAATCTTTTTGATTAAGCAGAAAGCAGATGAATCCCTAGCTCAGTACGTGGATATCCTTCTCTTTGCCATCATACTGAAGGACAAGGCTTGGGATTGATTTACGGAACATCCTAGCCATCCTCCGCTTCAGCTCCAGGGTACCCATGGGATCACCCAAGTAGTCCTCGTTCTCATTGGGGCGTGGAAGAGGCGAGAGGTGAGGAGACGCGAGAGAGTCCTCAGTGTCGGATTCAAATTGGATGCCTGCATAGAGAGCGAGATATCGTAAGGAAGGATGGTCTCGCGGCCGCGCGCCAGGATTACAGAAGTTAACCCAGTGATCTCGCATGGGTTGGGTAAAGGAATGCGAATAGGAGCAAAACCAAGGAGGTTGAGTATTCTTACTTGGGATGCGAGGGTTTCCCACAACCCGCGAGAGGTTTTCTTTCTACGTGAGGGGTGGGGAGGTTGCCTCGGGCAAGTCGGCATGTTGATAAGTTTTGTTGGTAGCGTCAGGAGGATTTGCGGGAATAGGGGAATCAGCGAAGTTTCCCTATAAAAACATGATCAACAAGTGAGATAAGAAGAAGAGAGGGACGAATAAGAAATTACCCGTCTCTCCCCGGGAGATGCGGGAGGAATACTATCTGTTGTCGAGGGTGCAGAGGAGGTAGCGCCGGCCGAGAGGGGAGGGCAGGCATCCTTCATCTTCTTCAGGCAAGAGGATGGAGGAGCTGAGGAAGGAGTACGCCCCAGATCGGGGAACAGGGCGGCCATGTTGGCTTTATTTCTCTTTCGCACCATCGCGAGGCGCTCACGAAAACTCTGGCTGTGAGACATGCTGAAGGTCGAGGAAATGAAGCAAGATAAAAAGGGGCACCCTAAGGAGAGGTGGGATCTCATATTTATTGGCCCCAGGGTGGCCCACCAAAGATTCTCATAAACGATTCCCAGCGTCGTGAGCCTCGGTTGAACTTATCTTTTCGAGGTTAGGTCAACCTCGAAAAGGGCGGGGATTGTGTACAACCTTGGGCTCGCGGGAGGTTGTTCAATGAGCGAGAAGGGGGGACTGGCGAGATGAATTAGACAGGCAAGTAAGACCAGGAGGCCCACCTACAGGAGGCGGGATAGGGGATTCTATGAGGTAGGTGAGACGCCCAAGTAGTGCGAGATGGCTCTAGGAGGCGAGATGGCCCATAGGGCGAGAGGCCGGCGCGACAGATAGAGAGGGTCGTCTCGCCCGCCAGTCTTTTTCCCCACTCGCCACATGGGAAAAGGGATGTTTTTACCTTTTTACCCCCAAGGGGGATTTTACCTTTTTCCCCATGTAATTTTACACTTCTACCCTAGGTGTTCTGCGTATAGCCTTCCAAAATAGCGGAGTTTGGTTGTTGGCAGACCCAGCCCAGGGTGTTTTGGTCATTTCAGGTTAGTTCAGAAGTTTTATTTGCAGATCAGATTCAGAGGCCTATAAATAGACCGATAAGGTGCCTGAGAAGTTTGTTGAACCTTTCTACTGTCTTCCTCACAGGCACCTAGCTCAGCATTGGCTAGGGAGGGGAAGATCTTCAGTTCTTCTGGGAAAGAGGTGGGACCTCCGAGCTGAGACCCCTCGGTCTGTTTCCAGGTCTCCAACTCACGTCGGGAGGGTAGTTCAAGAAGATTACGTGTGGGCTGCATCCTCAGTTTCGAACTTTAGGAGGGACTAGAATGCTGGTTCCAACAATATGAATTCTATTAATGAAGACATCTACAACTCTATTTTGACAGGTCCAACTCTACCATTAGAAACAACAACTACCAGTGTTGTACCACCTCTAGAATGGATAGAAGCCGAGAGGAAGGCTAAAATTGTTGATGATAAGGCTATGAATATATTAGCCCAAACAATGTCAGATGACATTTTCCAGAAAGTTGCTGAATGTACATCAACAAAAGACATCTTGGACCCCCTCACAGCCATGGTTGCTGGATCAGTTGATGAAAGAAAAGACGGAAGATCCCACTTGATTTCTCAATATAAGAATTTCAAAAAGGGAGAAAGTGAGTCAGTTGCAGATATATACACAATACTCAGTCTCATTATTAATGAGCTGAAATCTTTCGAAAAAGATATTACATTGACAGAGGTCAATGATAAGATTCTCATGTGTTTCCCTAGCACATGAGATTCAAGAAACTGACCAATTAGAGAAGCCAGAATTGTTAGTGAGATTTCTACTAAGACTTTATTGGGCAATCTCAAATCTTATGAGCAGCTTATTGATGCTATAGATCATGGCAGTGAACCGGTCGCACAAGTAATATAAAATGGCGGTTTTCCCAAGTATCGATCTCATAAGGAACACAGTAAGGTGGAGTTAATTTCGAGGAGGACTTGAGATTGAAGTCCTCAGGTCGGAGCTAACTAAGGGTAGGTTTTGATGTTGCGGAAACAGAAAATAAAATGCTAACAACTACTCCTATGCAACGCCGCTATGCGATGCTTCGCCAGACGGGATGGAAGACTAGTCGGGCTGCTATGCACCGAATCGCTAGGCGGATGGAAGAGTAGGCTCGCGGATGAGGTGGTGAGAATGGCAGAATGAGGGTCGTAAGCACCTCTTCGCTACGCACGCCACTAGCAATTGCTAGTGCGGCAAGGGTGGATGGTGGTGGGTGGATATATGGCGCAACTCAAGCAAAAATAACGAAAACATACAATCACATAGACATAATTGTACACAACGTTTACAAACTAAGCATACTTCATCAATATAAATAAATTTAAACACCAATATTCAACAAGAAAGCAAGTACAAGTCAAGAGATCGACCGAATCCGAAGTCTTGCTGAGGATTCACGGTTGGAATCGTCGGGTTGTCATTCCCCGTCCAAGCTCGGTCCTCAACTGCTTCCGGGATAGAGAAGGGCTGTCACCACGTTCCAATGGCCCGTCTTATTCATCTCACGATAGCGGACGAAGTTTGCTAGCTTTCCTTTGCTTGATGGCTATGGCGTCAAAACTCTACTTGAAGCTCACGGATGAAGGAGAAGGCCAAGAGGAAGCTCTGGCTTGGATTTGGCGGTGAAAGCTTGCCCGGAGCACCTCCCTAGGGTGGAAGATGAAGGGGAACGGTGTAGAAGGCGGAAAATGGCGGAGGAAATGGGCGATCTGTGGATCTTTTTTGGATTAGGGCGAGACCTGCACTATTTATACAAAAGCAGAAATGAACAATGCGCACGATCACAGGCGCACGACCAGTGGTCGTGTGCACTATGTCCTATGCTCGTGCGCACTGGCATGGAATATCAGGAAGAAGAACTAGGATACTGCGCACGAGGAGTGGCGCACGACCAGTGGTCGTGCGCACTAAGTCCAATGATCGTGCGATTACCCAGACAGGACTCCAGAAAAGAGGAATCAATGCACACGATCAGTGGCGCACGACCGGTGGTCGTGCGCAATATGTCCAGTGATCGTGCGCTTACCCCAGGCTGATTCTGGAAAATGAAGAGTAGTGCGCACGATCGGGGGCGCACGACCAGTGGTCGTGCGCATTGAATCCCATGATCGTGCGCAGTATTCCTGTTTCACCACTATCCCGGAACACGCACATGAACCCTGTACCGAAAGGAAAAACCAATCACTAATCTGTGCAGACATTCCAGACAATCACAAAAAGGGAGTACAGACTAAAAGAATAACACAAAACACAACCACGGGCATAAATGTGCACTTCCTATGGAAATAAAGACAGGATGAAATATATATGATAATGAACTAAAAGTGAAGTGCAGCCGTGTGAAAAGTAGCCCAGATGAGTCCGAAAATAGGTATATAAAGTCGACTCATCACACCCCCAGACTTAACTGTTTGCGCGTCCCGAGCAAACAAAATCTAAGCATATAGGGAAAATGATTTAGCTAACAAGGAAATTGCGATACAGAGTACCATGCGAAGTCGCATGCTCGCGTGCGTAAAAATATAATAGAAGAAATTTCTAAGAATACAAAATAGTTTATACTTTTCACAATGCGTATCAAAATTCTATTATTACTCAAAAATGGAATCACGGTGAATCATTCGGTCACGCGTAGGGAGAAAGTAGACTAATCGCTAGGCGAGCATTGCCGAAGATCGGGCCTCCGGATAACCTCCAAAGGAATCCACCAATGTCGGTGACCATATGCTTGCCTTTTCGCATTCTCTCCACGTCACTGGTTTGGTTCACACACGAATCAGTAGGACTAAAGGTGAAGAGATGGGGCTTGGGTTTCGGTGAGGTAAACAAAGATAAACAGGAAGGCTATGCACCTAACCCAAAGGAGCTAGTATGAAGGGAATCCATCAACTAACCAAAAGAGATGCGGGTACACCACACCCCCAAACTAAACTTTTAACATATGGGTGTGTGCACCGCCTACTCCAAAAATAATCACATTTCCCACAAAGATTTTCAATGAATACTTTTTCTTTTCACTTTTTTTTTTCTTTTCTTTTTCTTTACAAATATTTTTTTTTCTTTTTCTTCATTTTATTTTCACAATTCAGCAGATATAACATTGGAGCACATCCACATAATCACATGTAAGATCACAACATCACATCCCAAAATGAAAATGTAAAACTCTAAATCTCAACTTGGGTGTGTGACTAGGATTGGATATGAGGCTTTGGTGAAATCATAGTGGAGCTGAATCAAAAGGAGGGTAGGCACAACGGGGCTAGCGAGGACAAGATGTTAGGAACGGTACAAAGCTCAACCGGGCCAAAATGATGGCCTACATCATGCTCATGCATGACTAACCTATACCCATGCTTCAAGAATAGCTTGGGGCAAGTTCTTAGCCAACGAGAAAGATTATCCATCCTCCAGACTCGAGCAATACAAAACTAACGTCCATCTACACACATCCCTAAGCTACTGTCGGATTCACACCGGATTCACCAACTTTTGAGTAGAATAAAAAGTATTTACGCAATTAGAAAAATATAAAACTAAAAGCATACAAAAAAATTTAATCTACTCGAATTTCTACACGAGACGAGAGCCGTTGACTAGGATCACAACAAGGCCAACATTTTACTCCATCTCACAATCCTATGTCAGCACCATAATTTTTCCAAATCTAATGAAAAAATGAGTTTAACTCGCAGCACGCAAAAAGCTAAGCACGCGCTCATGTGGGTGCAGTGGTGTGTGATGCAATGAATTAATCAAAATAAAAGCTTCTAGTATGCACATGAGATGTGTACGTGCAATAGGTAACAGATCTCTCCCCCAGACTTAAACTAAGCAAAACAGCATATAATAGAGAAATTAAAATCATAAAAAGCTAAGGGAAGAGGTTACCCAATGCTCAGCTTGTGAGCATACCAGAAGACGCGTGGAAACAAAGCAGGCCCGCCATACGAATAATCAGAACCCTGCCAATGCAATTTTCCAAGAATACCTACAGGGGTGAGCTCCGCAAAAACAAAAGAAAAATATACAAAAAGAAATGCTAAAACAAAAATAGACATGAAAATAAAAATGCAAGAAATGAATGATAAGTACTAGGGTTATTGTCATCCCAGCACGACTTATTAAATTCTAAACAGTTCTAGCTAATGGGCCTATGAAATAAAAAGTGCACAGGTAACTGGCCTAATATCCGTTTCGGTAACGGGTATCGATACGGTGATAGAACAGTTACCCCTCTACCTAAATAATAATACCTGCCCAACACAGGTAGAGGAAATAGGAAGTAGGATGAGGAGGAGGCCTGGTCCTCCCTCATCTCACCACAAAACAAATCCTTGCCTAGCAAGGTATCGTCTATCACAGGCCCGCAGGAGGCGATGGCAGCAGCATGAGCACAAAGCTCATCATCATCCCAACGTACCTGTGGAGACTCATCCTGCACAGGCTCAGATAAAGATGGGGGATCAAGAAATAAAAGAGAAGAAGAACTAAAATATTCAGAAATAGGGAGAGTGATCCCGGTATCACTCTCAGCAGGATCAAAGCAAAGATCATCGTCGGTATCATACGAGTCGTACCGAGGAGAATCCGAGAACTCGAGGTCCGCGGTGGTAAGAAGAACGGCCTCATCCAATAAGGAGGTGCAAACCTCTGCATCGGAAATAGGGTATTCCTCATCCCACCGGGGTGCGTAAAAGGGTTCAGAAAATCCACCTTCTCCGTCGGAGATAGAGGAATCATCATCCCACTTCGGCGCAACCTCAGGCACCGAATCATCAACAAGTACGGCATCATCAACCGACTCACAAGAAAATGGAGTAGCACAATCCGGCAAAAATTGCGGAGGGGCAAGGCTGCTCTCAAAATCAAGCACTAAATGAGCAGGCCCCATCGCAAAATCATTCGTTGACGCCACCCCGTCGACGACCGGAACAATCTCATCGTCCCATACAGGAGCATCCATGAGTTCCTGCTCCACTTTTTGTTGGCTAACACCAGAGTGATCATCATCACTCAAGGAAAGCTCGTAAAAAGGGATCGAGGGACCCATGAAAGAGCTGTATGTGGCTAGAGATTCTTCGATAATCTCAACGGGTAGAGAATGAGAAAGTGCGTTATGTCAGTGTATGGGCCAGGCAACACCCTGGTAGGC
The DNA here is from genome assembly GCA_039583875.1 of Platanthera guangdongensis. NCBI lineage: Eukaryota > Viridiplantae > Streptophyta > Magnoliopsida > Asparagales > Orchidaceae > Platanthera > Platanthera guangdongensis. The sequence goes on from CM077149.1 coordinate 24,782,941, forward strand.
CTGTCCACAACAGTCTTCCGCGAACGGGAGGTTGTTGGGAACACGCCCTCAGAGGGAGAAGGCTTGCACAAACGAGGGCAATCCTTCAACATGTGGTCCACACCTTGGCATAACAAACACCGAATGCAATGCTCGGCATTCATAGCAGCAATGGCATCGATGGATTGGCGCAAAGTGTCAAGGATACGGCACTCAGCATCAGGATCCATCACGAATAAAAATAATTGCTGAAAAAGTGCTAAACAGCTAAAATGAAAATAGCACGGATCTGCTATCTAAATCAAAAATCAAAGAAATAAGCAAAATAAAAATTCTAATAACTAAAGCAAATAAAAAAAATGATATGCACAAATGGAAAAGGGCTTCAATCTATTATCTCCCTCTCCAAAAACTCACACGACTGTGGTCCCCGGCGACGGCGCCAAAAACTTGATGTTATAGATCACGGCAGTGAACCGGTCGTACAAGTAATTTAAATGGGGGTTTTCCCAAGTATCGATCTCACAAGGAACAAAGTAAGGTGGAGTTAATTTCGAGGAGGACTTGAGATTGAAGTCCTCAGGTCGGAGCTAACTAAGGGGAGGTTTTGATATTGCGGAAACAGAAAATAAAATGCTAACAACTACTCCTATGCAACGCCGCTATGCGATGCTTCGCCAGGCGGGATGGAAGACTAGTCGGGCTGCTATGCACCGAATCGCTAGGCGGATGGAAGAGTACGCTCGCGGATGAGGTGGTGAGAATGGCGGAATGAGGGTCGTAAGCACCTCTTCGCTACGCACGCCACTAGCAATTGCTAGTGCGGCAAGGGTGGATGGTGGTGGATGGATATATGGCGCAACTCAAGCTAAAATAACGAAAACATACAATCACATAGACATAATTGTACACAACGTTTACAAAGTAAGAATACTTCATCAATATAAATAAAGTTAAACACCAATATTCAACAAGAAAGCAAGTACAAGTCAAGAGATCGACCGAATCCGAAGTCTTGCTGAGGATTCACGGTTGGAATCGTCGGGTTGTCATTCCGCATCTAAGCTCGGTCCTCAACTGCTTCCGGGATAGAGAAGGGCTGTCACCACCTTCCAATGGCCCGTTTTCTTCGTCTCACGATAGCAGACGGAGTTTGCTAGCTTTCCTTTGCTTGATGGCTATGGCGTCAAAACTCTACTTGAAGCTCACGGATGAAGGAGAAGGCCGAGAGGAATCTCCTGCTTGGATTTGGCGGTGAAAGCTTGCCCGGAGCACCTCCCTATGGAAGATGAAGGGGAACGGTGGAGAAGGAGGAAAACGGCGGAGGAAATGGGCGATCTGCAGATCTTTTTTGGATTAGGGCGAGACCTGCACTATTTATACAAAAGCAGAAATGAACAATGCGCACGATCACAGGCGCACGACCAGTGGTCATGCGCACTATGTCCTATGCTCGTGCGCACTGGCATGGAATATCAGGAAGAAGAACTGGGATACTGCGCACGAGGAGTGGCGCACGACCAGTGGTCGTGCGAACTAAGTCCAATGATCGTGCGATTACCAAGATAGGACTCCAGAAAAGAGGAATCAATGCACACGATCAGTGGCGCACGACCAGTGGTCGTGCGCAATATGTCCAGTGATCGTGCGCTTACCCCAGGCTGATTCTGGAAAATGAAGAGTAGTGCGCACGATCGGGGGCGCACGACCAGTGGTCGTGCGCATTGAATCCCATGATCGTGCGCAGTATTCCTATTTCACCACCATCCCGGAACACGCACACGACCCCTGTACTGAAAGGAAAAACCAATCACTAATCTGTACAGACATTCCAGACTATCACAAAAAGGGAGTACAGACTAAAAGAATAACACAAAACACAACCACGGGCATAAATGTGCACTTCCTATGGAAATAAAGACAGGATGAAATATATATGATAATGAACTAAAAGTGAAGTGCAACCATATGAAAACTAGCCCAGATGAGTCCGAAAATAGGTATATAAAGTGGACTCATCACTTATCAATACAAGGAAGCTGAACAAAGAAATTCAACTTTTGTAAAGAAGGAGAAGAGCATAGCTTTCCAAGCAAAAAAAAGCAGAAGTCCTTCTAGAGAATGAAGATCTTATGGGTCTTTTGGCTAAGAAATTCTACAAGATGTCCAGGAAGGACATCAGAAATTGATTTTCCATAGACAATGACAAACCAAGGTATGATAAAACACCAACTAAAGAAATTGTTTATTATGTTTGCAAGAAAGTAGGACATATTTTTCCAGATTGTCCTGAAAATCAAAAGAAGGGCAATAAGAAGGAGAAAGACTCGAAAAAGTATACAAGCAAACCTTCTAGACATAGAAAGAAGGAGAGACGCTTTGTAGCTGAAACTTGGAGTGAAACAGAATCTGAATCTTCATCCAGTTCAAGTGAGGATGAAGAGGAATCAAAAGCTAAAGAAGTATGCTTGATAGAAATCAATGCAACATGCAGGAATTCAGATTTTGAATCTGAATCAAAAGAAGATCAGGTAATCTCAACCTTTGAATTTATCTCAGATCAATTTAAAGTACATCTTAAATTGCTATGTAATGATTTGATAAAATCTGAGTAGGGAAAAAAACATCTCAGAGATAAGTTAACAAACTTTAATAATTTATCCACAAAAAATGTGAAAGTTAAAGAAGATTTGAAAAATCTTAAGGAACGATTAATTTCACTAGAACACAAATTATCTGAGGCAAAGCAGTTTGAAGAATCCCTTAATGGGAGAAGCATCAAACTGATGAATATCACAAGCACAGTCAATGCAAAACTAAATGACAAACTAGGCTTGGGAGCTTCATCGAGTCAACCTCATATTTTACAGAAAATTATTTTAACAATACCTATAAAATTCATTTCTGCCAAAGGAAAAGAGAAACTACAAGACTTAGATAAAGTTACAGAAGTTTTACAAAAATCAAATCGAAATCAAAATTTTCATAAAACTTATTTTCAACAAAATTCGTCGAACCGATATCAACGAAATAATTTTATTCATCGAATAGAGCTCGAGGAACTATGAACACAGGAAATGGTGGTCGACGAAAACAAATTGTTTCGTCGAACTGCGATCGAAGAATGTGGAACACAGAAAATGAACATTATTTTTCTGTGAATGGAGCTTGACGAACTCACTTCCATTCATCAAACTCAGCACGACGAACTCAATATAATTTGTCGAATCCAAATTTTCAAAATAGAAATTTTAATCAAACACAAAGATTTATTAATCCTTTTACTCAGTGGATAATCCCTCCTAGGAGATATCATCCACTTGGTTATAAGGATCAACCTGAATTTTCTTATATTTTAAATTATTATGTCAAGAAACTAGGACACTGGGTAACCTGGGTCAAAAACACCTAATTTGTTTAAATGCAGGAAAAGAACTATCCTACCACAGAGGAATAGTGGTATTTGGATACTGGATATTCAAAACATATGACAGGAACAAAGGTCAATTTAAAAGATTTTAAAGCAAAGCTTGGACCTAAAGTCATCTTTGGAGACCCCAACTGTGGACAGACAGAAGGCTATGATAATGTCAAGGTTGGAGCAGTTACCTTCAGGAAGGTAGCGTATATGAAAGGTCTTAAGCATAACCTTATTTTCATAAGTCAACTATGTGATGAAGGTTATCAGGTATCTTTTAATAGGACTTTATGTTCTATTGTATCTCATGATAAAATTATTTTAACTGGAATGAGATAGGGTAATATATATCTAGTTAATTTCAGCACTGCTACTTCTGAAATTTGTTTATTTAATCAAATAAGTAAAACTAAAAATCTTTGGCATAAAAAAATTAGGACATGTAAACCTTAGAACTATAGCTAAATTATGCAAAGACAACCTTATTAGAGGATTACCTTCTGGTTCTTATAAGAAGGAAGGACATTGTAGTGCTTCTCAGTTAGCTAACCACACCAAAGGTAGTTTTAAATCCATTTCTAAAAGTGATTCACCCAGAATTTTGTATTTGCTACATATAAACCTTTTTGGACCTATTGCAATATAATGTTTGGGAGGAAAGTTATATACTTTAGTTATTGTAGATGATTTATCTAGATTCACTTGAATGTTCTTTCTTAAAAATAAGTCAAATAACTTTAAATTCCTTAAAGACTTTTTTAGGAACATTAAGATTGAATACTATACTCAGATTGCATTGATCAGAAGTCATCAAGACACTGAGTTTGAATCTCTTCTAATGAAAGAATTCTGTGAGAAAGAAAGTATCAAACATTATTTTTCTTCTCCAAGAACTCCTCAACAAAATGGGGTAGCTGAAAGGAAAATTAGAACCCTAATTGAATCTACTGGAACATTACTTGCAGATGCTTATTTACACCTATTCTTTTGGGCAGAGGCAGTAAGCACACCAAACTATGTTCTTAACAGAATTGTAATTCATAAACTAAAGGGTAAGACTCCCTATGAATTACTTACGAATAAGAAACCTAAAGTTAATTATTTTAAAGTTTTTTTGTATATATGTTACATACATAATAATGATAAGAAACAAATAAGAAAATTCGAAGCCAAAGCTATAATAGGATATTTCTTGGATATTCTCAAGTCAGCAAGGCTTATAGGGTCTTTAATAAATCTACCCATATGATAGAAGAATCTGTACATGTCTCTTTTGATGAAGCTAACATATTTTACAAGGAGAAGAATGCTTCTAACATAGATTCTTTTCAGTACTAAATCTATGTGAGAAACTGGATGAATTAATCCTAACACAAGAGGATACATCACATCCTTCTCAACAGATTGATGATGATGTCAGTAATGAAGAATATTCAGAAATCTATGCTAAAAATATTGTGGCTAATGAAATTCCACCAGAGGAATTAGCACCACAAATAGTTGAAGAACCAACTCCACCTGTTGACTTTGTCACACATAGAGATCACCCTAGATCTCAAGTGATTGGAGACATATTAGTTGTTGTTCAAACAAGGAATCAATTGAATCAAGATCAGATGCATGCTTGTTTTATTTCTCAGATTGAACCTCAATCCATCAAAGATGCCGAACAAGATCCCCACTGGATCATTACAATGCAAGTGGAACTCACTCAGTTTGAGAGATGCAGAGTTTGGGATTTAGTTCCAAGACCCAAAGACTATCCAGTCATTAGAACCAAATGAGTCTTTAGGAATAAGTTGGATGCTCACGGAGTTATTGTAAGAAATAAAGCTAGACTGGTAACTCAAGGATACTCATAAGTGGAAGACATAGATTATGATCAGACTTTTGCTCATGTTGCAAGATTGGATGCTATCGAGATATTTTTTGCATTTGCAGCATTCAAGAAGTTTAAAGTATATCAAATGGATGGGAAGAGTGATTTTCTAAACGGAGAGCTCAATAAAGATGTTTATGTTGAACAACCACCAGGTTTTTCTCTCCAACTCACTCTTCTCATGTCTTTAGACTTAAAAAAGCACTTTGGGATCTTAAACAAGCTCCAAGAGCTTGGTATGAGACCCTTGATAGTTTTTTTTAAAACAATAAATTTAGTACAGGCATGATAGATAAAAAATTATTTTTCAGAAATCATAAAACAAAAATTTTGCTAGTATAAATATATGTTGACGATATAATTTTTGGTTTTACTGATTCCAAACTTTGCAAAAGATTTTCTGACTTAATGCATTTTAAGTTTGAAATGAGTAGCATGGGTGAACTATCCTACTTCCTTGGTTTACAAGTGAAGCAAACACCTGATGGTATTTTCATATCCCAATCTAAATATGCTAAGGAGATTATTAAAAGATTTGTGATGTTAGATGCCTCTTATATGAAATCACCTATGCCTTCTAATGTTGTTGTTGATACTGATGAACATGGAAAACCTGTTGATCAGAAAATATATAGGACTATTATTGAGTCTTTATTATATTTAACAGCCAGTAGATCAGACATTATGTTTTCCACTTGTATTTGTGCTAGCTTCCAAGTTAACCATTAGGAATCACATCTTATTTTAGTAAAGAGATTTTTAAGATATATAAAGGGTTGCCATAATCTAGGACTCTGGTATCCTATTGAGTTAGGATTTGAGTTAACTGGATTCTCAGATACTGACTATGTTGGATGCAGAATTGATAGAAAAAACACATCAGGAACTTGTCAGTTCCTTGGTGATAGGCTTGTGTCATGGCTTTTCAAAAGGCAAACCTTTGTGTCTACTTCAACTGCTGAGGCTAAATATATTGCAACAGGAAGTTGTTGTTCATAAATTTTGTGGATTCAAAACCAACTGCTAGATTATGGTTATAATTTAAATAATTCAACCATATTTTATGATAATACACGTGCAATATCAACTGCAAAGAATCCAGTTCTTCATAGTTGAACTAAGTATATAGAAATTAGGCATCATTTTCTAAGTGATAATGTAGAAAAAAATAAAATTAATCTTGTTTTTATTTCTACTAATTTTCAAAGAGCTAATATTTTTACCAAACCTTTATATGAAAGGAAACATCTATTCTTCTTAAATCAGTTAAGAATGATAAATAAACAATCATTTATTTAATTTTTGTTCTGAGATCAACAAATTGGACACCTTTTGTCTAACGTAGATTGACAAACTTTGAACTTTTCGTGAAACTTTCGTCAAATGGAGATTGCAGAACTTCCTTTGAGAAACTTTCGCCGACTGGAGATTGACGGATTAGTTTCTAGTATTTTTCGTTTAACGGAGATCGATGAATTATTCCTCTTACGCAAAACTTTTGTCAAACTCCATTCGACGAAATATATTTCTTTTGAGAATTTTTCATCGAATAGAGTTCGATGTTTTGCTTTTCGTCGGACAGAGTTTGCCTTTTCAACTTATGAAAACTTATATCTAGGTTTTCATCGAACTCTATCCTGCACATTTCCATTTCCTTTCCACTTGATCTCTCTGTTTTGCAGGACAATGGAGATTTCTCAGGCGACTCTCTCTGCAATGAAATTTGATGCTGAATTTGATATTGACATGGATTCCTTCTGTCATTCTGATCAAGTTTTGCAGTACAATCTGAAATTATTTGAGGATCAAAATTTGAGGAACTTTATGACCACAAGGATCAAACTTCCAATCTCAGAGATAAAATAATGGGTTTATACAACAAGGATTCCTGATCAAACAACTATTACAGGATCTATCTCTAGGAATCAGGTTTCACTTACCCCATCTATTTTATATGAAAGTTTTGGATTAGTTAATGGAGAAGATGACATAGAATTGTCTAGTTCAAAAATAGATGTTTTGCTTGGTAGAATGGGGCACATTCAATGAAACCCTAACCACTTACTGAAGAAAAACTTTTCTATTGAATATAAATTCTTAGCTGATGCAGTTGGAATGGTTATTCTGAGCAACTTCTCTGCCCATGATTATGTGACCAGACACCAATTCCACTTGATGAGTGCTCTGGTGGACCAGAAAAATTTAAACTGGGGAACAATTTTATTTGATTCAATTAAAAAGAAAATTAATAAGAAGGATGTAAGTTATGGTAGGATTCTTGGCATTTTCCTACAAACAAAGTGTCCAGAACTTTTGATCTCTTAGTCCATTTTTATCAATGCTTCCAAGAGGCTGACTTCTGCCTTGATTGGAAGATGGGAGAGGGTGATCCTTAAGCCATCCAGGGCTACCTCTGTTATGATTACTTCTGAATGCGCAAGTGCTGTTCTAGCCACTCTCTCAACCCAGAAGAGGCTCCTACTACTCGTAATTCTTCTCCTCTACCATTTCCTCGTCACTCACCTAGACCTTCTACACCATCTACTCTGCAAACAACTTTGGCAGAACAAGTTCCATCATCAACTCCACACGATGATTCCAAAGTTCCTTAGTCACCACTACCACCTAATCTCATTGGAGAAATTCCATCCACTTCATTTAATTCAAAATCCCCAATTCATCCATGACCACCTACATCTCCACTAATTTCATCTCCTCCTCATTCTCTCTACTACATTCATCTCCACCACATTTAGCTATACCTCATATATCTCAACCAAATTCACCAATCCAGGAAGAAATGATTCCAGATGACATCCCCCCTGTCATCCCTTCTACCACTATTCCCCAATCCTTCTATATCATTTCAAACTATAATAATAGTTCTCTTCCCTCTTCCTCCATTCTATCCTCTACATCTACTCAGGCTACACCCCAGTTTATGTATTTGGATTTCTCCTCCATTGCTTTTAATCTTCTTGATTTCATTTCACCCACTGTCAAGAAGCTCTTAGATGATAATTTAGCTCCTATTGTGGCTTCCATAGCTGAACTCTCCTACAGAATTGACTCCCTTCACTCTGTCCCTTCTTTTGGGGGCCTAGATTTAGGTCTCCCTGGAACTAGGCTGGGGGTGATGCTTCATGAAGAAATTCCAGTTGAAGCAACATTCTCAGCCAGAGAAGCAGCAACAGCAGTCTTTGATGTTATTTAGGATACAAAAATGATCAGTTCAGTTGATGAAGTAGATATAGCAGCACCAAAAATAATTACTGTTGGTGATGTGATTATCCATCTCACAGTCAATTTGCATTCTTTATTATCAGTATTTGATTTACCGCTTGGTTATGTTACCAGTTTACCAAGCTTACCAGTTTTTGAGGATTTTTTTGAAGCATTAGTATGTTATACTGCTCCTATTGATTCTACTATTTTAGAACAACTGAGATCCAGTCTCCGAATAAAGTCTCCTAGTTCTAATCTAGTCCCTCTGACTGAAATAACTAATAATATTGTAGATATTACGGGGCAGGCTTGTTCTCCTACCAGTTTTGCATGGGATGAATCCGCTATGCCAAATCTTGATGATCTCCTTAATGAATATTTGGAAGAGGTAGATGTTGTAGATAATGTTTATACACAGCCAGAAGTTCAGTTAGTTGACTCTACTAAGTTATGCAAATAGATAGATGAATTGTATGATCAACCAGCAGAATAATCAAATGATGATACATATTCTGATCATTTAGATGACTCCAGCTCTAAGAAAAGAAAATTAAAGAAAAATTCTCCAATTAAGTTTGCTCCTCAACCTTCCTTCACTACAGATGTTCCATACCATATTCTACATGGAATTTCTCTCACTCTAGACCATTCACACTGGATGTGATATTCCAAGAATGAGCTGAAAAATATGAAGAAAATGAGAAGGTATTCTACTCCTCCAAAGTCTATGAGAGGACCTCGTCCCCTCCTCCTCCAGCAGTAGGGTCATCTGGTACTATTTGTTCTTCTCAAAAGCATACTTCTCGTCATTATTCAAGATCTTCTCTGGACAGATAGGATAGACCTTCAAGATCAAATTCTCACAGCAGCCAGAAACAGTAATCAAGTCAAAGCAGTCAGCAACATGTATAGTCTAGGGTCATAGGTTTATTTTTCTAGAGTTGCTTCCTCAGAATATTTCCAGAGAAATGTAGTTCGACGAATTAAGGATTTTGTTCGATGAAAGCTGAGCTCAGGTTGACGAACTCTAAGCTTAGTTCGACGAACTCAGAGTTTTAACTCTAAGTTCAGCTCGACGAACTCTGGGATCCGTTCGATGAATGTTTATCACAACTCAGCAGCTCAGCTCGACAAACTCCAGGCTCCGTTCGACGATCTTCATGCTCTGCTCGACGAACTTCTTACTGTGTTCAACAATTTCCTTGCTGTATTCAGGAAATTTTATATTTAGAGGCAGAGTGTCTTTAAAAGGATTAATTATTATCAGTTATACTCTGATAATTAATGCTAAATATTCTCAATGAATATAGCCGTTCAAAGCAACATTAATTATGGATTTATCACAGAGTTTAAATCTAATTAATTCCCAAGGGAAGTTAAAATTCTCAGAGGCTCTTCAAACATTTTAGAATGATTTTAAATTCAAATATTTGAGTTTTTCTCAGAGTTTTATATATTCAGATTATTTCTACTTCAAAGAGTTACAAGACTGACAGATACACACACTCTTATAGATCAACACATATCCATTAGACATCTGCTTCAGTCTCTGTAAGTGCAAGGTCTTCATTAGTCAAATACAAGAAGGCCTACACTCAGAAGAAAAGTCTCCCCTTCTAATCTCAAATCTCTACACAAATCAGGAGGAGCTTTTTTGCTTCATCATCCAATAAGTGTTCTCAGATACTCTTGAAAGAGAAGACACCATCAAGTTTTAGTTTACTTCCTAAACTGTGTACAGGGTTATAACTCCCTTCAAAAGTTAACCTCTTGGTTCATAAGTCACCTGATCTAAAGACTTATCTTGGTTTTTGGGCACTTGATCAAAAGCTCAAAGGGTTGCTAGATGTCCCTTAGAAAATAGATCTTTTTGTGGCAGGGCACCTAATCGAAAACCTATAGTGTATTCCAATCAGGATGGTAGAAGAGTGGACGTACCCAGATTTATTGGGGAACCACTATAAAAATTCCTTGTGTCATCTGTGTTTGATGCTTTTCTTTTTATTTGTGTGTTGTGATTTTTGATCTGTCTATCTATAATATCTTTACTACTCTAAAGGAAGTATAAGTGGATGAGTTCGAAATTACAATAGCCATCCGATTATGGTATGATAATATTTCTGCCGTTCGATCAAACTCAATCATGCTGCATTATCTCTCCACATTTTAATAGGGCTCCTAAACCTACTACTAGGTGTCCTAAACCTATTGAAAATACTGCAAGAGATTTAAAACAAAGCCCGCCGGCCCGTTCTGGAATTTCAGAAATTTTAAAAACATTAAAGCAAAGCCCGCCGGCCCGCCCTAAAAATTCCAGAAATTTTAAACAGCCCGCGATGGACAACAAGACCAGCAGCCCGCTTCATTTCAAACATTGGGAGGCGATTTTCATATTTAAACCAATACGATACCCACACACACCCGGTGTGGGACTAATATAGGCGGGTGAACAGTGCTCCGCCACTGTTCACCCGCCTATTATATTTAAAAATATTGGTTTATTTTCAAATTTTTTATTTATTATAAATAATTAAAAACTGGCGGGTGAACAGTGCTCACGCCACTGTTCACCCGCCAGCTTTAAATTAATTTTTACGTTTTAATTAATTATTATAAATAAAAAGTTTTTTAAACATTTTTTAATTCTAAATTCATTTAAATTAATTGTTTAATTTTTAATTAATTATTATAAATATCAAATTTATTTTTTTATTAATTTTAAAAAGGAGTTGGTTCGGTACTTTTGCGAAGCCCGCCGGGGGGCGGGCGAAGCCCCCGTCGCCAGCTGGGTAGTGTGGCGCGTAGCCATCGGCCGGAGGCCCGTGCCTGTCATCGTAGAAAACAAATTAAAATTTTTAATATACACTATTCACCCCCCCCCCCCCCCCGAGCCCCTCAGTGTAAAATAGATCTTTTTTTAACTTCATTTACAAACTCTAAGTTTGTCTTGATAATAAGATAATTATTAATGGGTTAATTATTCACTAGAAAATTATGAAATTTGGTCAGAGGATATTTTAGGGCATCATTATTTACAGTGAATTTTTATAAAATTATTGGAACTCTTTTCATATAGGATGCTTCACAAGATGCCTAGTGCTAAATATTTTAAAATGATTTATTTGACTAGTCAAATATGTTTAGGAAATTATGATTTATGTTCAGTAGACTTTCCTAGTCACTTCAAACATCTGGTAATTATTCTATAATTTTTGGATGATTAATTCTAATATTTCCTGTTTTACACTATACTTGTGGTTAATTTATCAATTATTTGTTTTGAGGATAAACATTTTTTGGAAAATTGTGAATTTCAGTCTTTATTATTATTTTGATGATATACACTTGTCATAATTTTGTTGAGACAATATCTTGTCAGAAAATTATACTTGGTATTCAAAATCCTAGGTGGCTTGATTTTGCAAAAAATATAATAAATTCCAAATAAATTAGGAAAAATATTATCTTCTGGATTTATATTAAAATATCATTATTTACCCCCAGCAATAATCTTAGGTCATTTGAATGAATATTTGGAGGGGTCTTCATTCATGCACGTCATGTAACACATTATGTCTGAACATAATAAAACTGTATAATTAAGTAATCATGTGAACCTTAGTATCCGATAATTGAGATAGTTGGTGGACTTAATCGAGGGAGTATGAATGAGGTCATCAATGGAAGTCAGTTGTGAGAGCCTAGTTGACTAGGGGAATGGTTATGCTCGGGATCGATGATCGATCATCTTTCACTTGGATAAAGTCTAAATACACTTAGGGTTAGATCAAGTGTAAGATCAGTAGAGTTGGGACATTGGTAGATACCAGCAATAATAAGTATCTTGAGAAAAGGAGCTTTGGGCTTCAACCCATCAATGTTCCTTGTGCCCTCTAGAGCACTTCATAGGGAATGCTCTGGGTAGTCCAAGATTAACCCTAAACAGTAAGGTTAAACTGTTAGTGAAAGATTAATTCTAAGTACTTCACTTTCACTGACCCCATAGTCACGTGAGGCTAGTTTTGTTAAGACTCACGAGCAGTATGATCAACAGTGGTAGGTACGAACTAGTTAGTTTGGGGAGCCAGTGGCTCGGAAGGTAATTTTGACAAACGGGATAGTCCGGGGAGCCGATGGCTCGGAGATTCATATTTATCATAATTGCATGTGCATAAAGGTGGTGGGTCTTCGATATTAGACGGTCGATCACACCGACATCAATACATTGACTCGGCAAGTGTTGTTCTCACTTAGCCAAGGATAAGACTGGCGGGTTTGTCAGCATTAGTATGTAGTGACACTGGTGTGTCCTACAAAGGCGTATGTAAGGGCTAGGCTTGGTTGTGCGGTTACCCACCTAGAAGTGAGGTGGCCCAACACACTATCTCCATTGGCCACTACTGAGGCTCCTGGGAGTGAAGCTAGCGTCAAAAAGTGGGGAACTAATGGTCTGTGTGCATAGAGTCATGCGCCTATGTTGCAGTAGTATGAACATAGCATTAAACTAGCATAACATAACATATCATGTCATTATTGTATTTAAACCCCTACCCATATCATATAAATTAGTATGTGACTTTTTATGTGATGGGCCTTGCAAAGCAACCCCATAACTTATGAGTTTGTATGAGTAGTTTTATAAGTTAAGGTTTCTTATTCTATAGCTTACTTTACTTTATCTGTGGTAGAAGGTAGTCGTAGTTCTTTACATGTACTTTTATTACTTATAGTGTAGCATGTGCTTATTGCTTTGTACTTTATCTTGTTTACATTACTGCTACCTTTTTATAGTTCCTTTGTACATAATCCTGGTAGGGTAGTTGTCACAAACTCTTGTTCATTCTCCACCTTAAATATCTTTTCTTACATCCTCCCTGCACGGTGCCTAGGTGTCGTGGGGTGAGAAGAGGATGATAGTGGCTTAGTCTTATGACTAACGGTCGGTGGACGAAATCATTTTAGGAATTCGAGGTGATGCACCAGTCACAGGAGGATGGTAGGACTTGAGGAGCAGTTGATGTGCACTACCGCTACTACTCGGCGATAGGTAGAGGGTGGTTTTTAATTTTCTTCCACTATATGTGTGAGTTATGTGAGAGAGATTATTTGTATCAGACATGTACCCGACTTAAACCCATCTTTCTACTCTTTTTCAAACTTTGTACTCATTGTGGACTATTGCTCTTTTATATATATTTATAGTGAGCTGTGATCAGTGGACTTGTATCACTCATTTACTTATCTTTTGTTGGCCTATTGTGATGTGATTGTTTTAGCTGGCAGGATCGATGACGTGCGGTGGCATCTAACTTGGTAGTTGGAGTCACCGTAAGGCTGTGGTTCTGGGCATAAGACTCATTGGTGAAGGAAAAAGGGTCTTATATATAGTAATTGTTGGGTTTTTCTAGGAGGGCACAACACTTGTGCACGTATTGGAAATAAATAACAAGAAAACCCAAAAGAGTTCAGATCTAGCGATGAACATTAATCAATAAGTAAATGCGGTGAAATAAAATTACCTTTGCGGGTTGAGTCAAAACTCAACCAAGGTGCACCGAATAATTCCAACAAACGGCGGACAAGAAACTACGAGAACAGAGAACCCTAGACTCTTGTCGCACAAGATCTAGGTAGGAACTTGGTTTTCACTCAACGTCTCCATGGAGTGCTAGATCTGTTCAAGGAGAGGTGGCGGTTACAAATCCGACGGACAAGAAAACTCTTTCGGAGACGGTAGCAGAATGTCGGTTGGCGGCCGGCGGGATGCAGCGACTATCGCGTATGCGGAATAGTTCCATCATGAAGAATCGTCGTCTCTCTACTAGCTAGGGAATGAACAGTTACTTATCGATTCAAGTGTACATATCCTATATATATGTTGAACTGAACCAATCAATGCTAGCAAAACCACTGAATCAGAAATAAAGGAAACAAACCGGTCAAAATAGAATTCGTCGAGTTTCACGTTGATATTCAACAAATCAAAACTATTCGTCGAGTTAACACGTGAATATTCGATAAATCGATCAAGGGCAAATCATCCGGGTATCAAGGCGATATACGACGAATCGAGGTATAGCTCGTCTAATCTGTCATGACGATACTCAATGAATCCAAGACAGAAGCATTGAGTTATCTTGACGATACTCGATGAATCATTAAGTGGTCTCGACGACACTCGAGGAATCTAAGATGGAAGCGTTGAGATGTTATGATGATACTCGACGAATCTATACCCTTCGTCGAAACCTCTCATCTATACTCGACGAATTTCCCTTAGCTTTCTTCCGACAAATTACTTGATGACCCATATTCACAATACAGGTCCCAGAAAGAAATTCATCCACATCCAGAATATCATAGGATTGGTCCTTCACTTATATCACATACGAGCAAGGCCAACACAAATCTTTCTAACTTCTCAAGAGCTCTTATGTGCGACCCCATAGGCTCATATTGCGTTGGCAGTGAGGCCACATATTTGATCACTTCCAGATCACCATGGTAATACCAACAACAATTTCCTTGTTTCAAGCTAATATATGGTCATCTCATGACCTCTACTAACAACTCAAGTCCTAACCCTAACCCAAGGTGGTTTAGAAGTGATGGAGATGTTACAAGCTACAACAGTGTTCTCTAGTGCTTCATTGGGGGTTAGAGACTCAATGCTCTGTTCATAAAATTCTTCCTCGTCCACATCTCTTCTTGCACCCTACCTTTAAATCCTTCTCTCCCATCGTGTGAAGATTGATGAGTCTATTTTCTTGAGATGATCGATATGCATTCCAGAAGACATGTCAAACTGATTTCTATCAACCTGATTTAGCTATAAAGTAAGAATCCTTTCGAAATTTGGTGCCATTAAGCTGGCCTTGATCCTGTCAAACAGAACTACTTCCAAATTTACCATGTTCCTGCATATGACGGTTGCAAGCAACTTGAACATATCGCTGGAGATATAGTCATATGAAATAGTTTTGCATAGTAAAACTTTTCAAATATTGTCAGTTAATAATTTTCCTCCTTCATTCATTTCCTTCCAACGAATTGAGGTTGATCTTCTTACTAGGTCACAGAAGGACAAAGCCCTATTGTTATCTCTTTCCTCCTAAACAACTTCCTCACCAATCACGGGCAGCCGTAGAATCTTATTCATAACACTATGCTTTAATCTGATTACTATATTTATAACAATGCACTTGATCAATGTTCCTTCACGTCTAAGCTGATCATTTTTTATAGAATTCCAAAACTTCTCTATTAAGGACTCGACACTCAAGCTCCAGAATAAAAGGCAACCAGCATTCTCTAGCATAGGGATGATATTTCTAAACTCATCTGATGCACTCAGAAATCCTGTGTAGACCAGCTCTCCCCCTACTTGAAGATTTCCAAAAGACCTACACGCTATTGAAGAAGACTGTAGTCGAATCTTCAGGAAGGAGACGGAGCGCTGTCGGGAAATTCCGCACAGTCTTGATGAAAAGTAGTGGAATTTCGTGAAACCCTTATGTACTTTATATAGTATTAAAGTTTTGAAGAAATAAAGGCGCATACCTTTTCGGCAATATGACTCTTCAGATCCAATAATTAGAAATTGGAAATAAAATTAGAGTAATATACATTCATCGAAAGGATATGTGAATACTCGAATAATTCATCGAATGATTCCGTAAAGAATTGTCTAATTCATAGTTAGACACGAGAATACTTAGATGATTAGTTGAGATGACTTGATAATTCGTCTAAAGCCAACATGTATGCTCGATGAATTCATTGAGAAATTTTGTGAAGTCCCGAGAACACTCAACGAATTCGTTAAGAAAATTTGTGAAGTTCCGAGAACACTCGACGAATTCATTGAAATGACTTGTAGTTTTGACTCATTCCATGAGTGCTTCCTTGAGGTTTTGAGAAATTCAAATTTTTGTACTTGTGTAGATTTCTTGAGCTTTTCATGACTTCTTGTTGAGCATACCAAGTTCCATTTTGAATAAAAAGAACTTGTCCTCATCAATGACTTCATGAAAATGCCTGCAAGTTGCTTACCTGTCGGGACATAGCTGAGGTTGATGTACTTCTTCTCCACATGCTCCTGGATGAAATGATATTATATTTCAATGTGCTTTGTTCAAATTCAAGAGACTGGATTATTTGGAATTACTATAGCGCTGGATGTGTCGCAAAACATTGGAATCTCCTTCATCTACAAATTATAGTCTTCAAGTTAATTTCAAATCCACATAAGTTGTGCACAACAACTACCTGCAGAGATATACTCTGATTCAGCAGTTAAAATTGCTATATAATTCTGTTTCTTACTGCTCCATGATATAAGCCTCCTTCTAAGGAATTGACAAGTCTGGAACGTTCTTTTCCTATCACCCCTGCTTCTTGTAAAATCAGCATCTGAAAATCCAATTATCTCGTAGTCATTAGTTCTTGGGTCCCATAAGCCAACATTTGGTGTGCCTTTAAGGTATCTCAGAATCCTCTGTGTAGCGGTATAATTAGATTCCTTATATTTCACCTAGAATCTACCACATACATATGTTAAAAAAATTATGTCTGGTCTACTGGCAGTTAGGTAGAGCAAGGTCCAATTATAATCATGTACATGGTTTCATCAAAAGGTTTCTCTTTTTTATCCATATCCATAGTAGAAGTTGAACCTATTGGAGTCCTCGTAGAGGTTGCATTCTCCATTCCAAATTTCTTAATCAACTCCTTGGTGAACTTTGTCTAGGACATGAAAATTCTATCTTCAAATTGTTTCACCTAAAGTCATATGAAATACTTCAGATCACCAATACTGCACATTTCAAACTTCCACTGCATCAGGTTAGAAAACTTTTTGCAAAGATTGTCGCTGTAGATCCAAATATATTGTCATTGGAATATATTTGTACTAGCAGGATCTTGTCTTTTACTTTCTAAAAATAATGCCTTGTCTATATTTCCTCTTGAGAACTTGTTTTCAAGAATAAAGCTAGACAGTGTCTCATACCAAAATCAAGGAGCTTATTTTATACCATATAAAGCTTTACGTAAAAAGTAAACATGGCTCGGGTAAAATGAATCAACAAAACTTGGGGGTTGTTTCGCGTATACTTCTTCCTTTAAATTACATTTAAGGATGGCTGACTTCAAGTCCATTTGATAAACTTTAAGCCCTTTATGAGCAGCGTATGCTAGGAATAACCTGATATCTTCGAGTCTAGCTGCATCAAATGTCCGATTGAAGTTGATGCCCTCTTCTTGACGATAACCTTGAGCTATAAATCTGGCTTTGTTATTTTAATTACTCCATTTTTCTAGCTTGGTTTGGCAAACCCATTTCATCCCTATCACATTCTGACCTTTGGTCTTTGGAACTAGCTTCTAAACCTTGCATCTTTTAATTTCATTAAGCTCCTCTTTCATTGTATGAATCTAGGAAGCATCCTCATTTTCTCAACCAAATTTGCTCGGCTCAATCTGTTAAAGAAAGCTTAAGTTCATGACTTCGTAAGCAGTACCTTTTCTCGTTCAAACTACATCATGAGGATCTATAATGATCTGATCAACAAGATGATCCATTGAATGACTGATCACTAGATCCCCTGCATCCTCTATGTAACATCACCATCAGTCACATGAAATATAATAGAGGGTCCGACTAGGGCTCCATGCAATATCCCACAGACAGTCGGCAGAGTTACATGTTAATATTATAAAACCTAATGAATCCTAACTCAGAGTATTCTAGCGAAGCTTCATGGGTTAAATTATACTCAAGTATCAATAAGGTCGACTATATAAAACCATGGTAATGTTATTAAAAAATACACAAAATGTTATGGCCTTAAGGACTTAAAATTATTCTTCAACAAGTTGGTTTACAAATATCGGCTTGCAGGCCACCCAAACATGAAAATTATAAAATTGTCTTCGCTTGGCTTTGAGAGATGACATAGCATCAAAAGGCTGTAACTAGCTAATTCCCACTCGGCTCTCCAACACCTACACAGGGTCAAACCACCACAAGGATGACAAATAAGTCAACAGTCAGCTTTAGCTGACCAATTTATAACGACCCTATCCCAAACCCAGGGAAGTGATATTCCTTCCCTACATTCATAACAATCATCCCTAGATATATCACAAGAAGGTATAACTTAAGCACCATTAAATATATCACAAATGTCTGCATCAATTGCCAAACATTCTGTGCACTCAGGGCACAATTTCTGTGCACCGGACATAACCAGGGTCCTAACACCATTTAGAGGTTTGAGACTTAATGGTAAACTATGAGAATTAATGTCTGGAATACATCTACTACTCTCCGTCCCATTGTCAGCATTAACTAGGCCTATTAACTTGACACAAGGATGCTACAAATCATCTTTTTCCTGTTGGTCATATCTCCATGCCACAGCCGAAAGCCCAACTTTTGTGGCTAAACGGATAGATGCGTGTCACATCACCTTTCCCAAGGAGTTAAACATAACTGTGTTACATTTAAATAGATGACTCTCACTGCCTTCAGAGCGGAGCACCCAGGATACAAATCATAAACTAGCCACACAGTCTACGAGAGACAGGCTTCGTGATCAAAAAGCAATCTGGGTGCTACCCCAGCGATATCCACTATTGTCTGGCATTAACAATAAAATTTCTCTTCTTGTACCCAGACTCAGCCAAAACTGGAACATCTGTCCAGAAAATCTCGCAGCAACCTGCATTGCCAGAACACCGGGACTTTCACAAAATATATCTCATTAAGAGCTATTGCCAGCGATACTCACCTGCCGCCTACTGATATCCAACGATTCTCACAACCACGGTATTTTTTGGGTATTTTTATGGACAGTGACTCCAATACTTCCTGCTGCTCCCATTCACAGGCACAACCCTTCAGACTCCATAAACTACCCATTTATACACGGAGTCTACTCCGGCATGCAAAATAAAACATCACCAATCCAAACCAACCTATCTTGATGGGCTTCACACTGCATGCCTATATCGTACTGTTATTTTTGGATTATATATGCAAAAATACCCGAGGATATCATGTATCAACCCATCATAATTCCCTTCACTTTTCCACCTTTGTGTGGGGGATTCCATGCATATGGAAAAAGTATGACATTACTTGTCCATGAAGGATGATCTTTACCCTCGTATTTCATTTTGGATCCATGAGCAAGCTTTCTATCAGGCTGGAAAGGAGAGCCTTACTTTCCTCTTTACGGATCTTTCTTTGGTTCTTGATTCCGACCACGGGATCTCCTCTACAATGCTTGCAAAGCTTTAGCCTTCTTCTTCCTTAGCTCTTTCTTTCAAGAGAGCGATGAAAAGGAGGACAGAGAATGGGAGAAGAGAAATGACTTCTCTTTTCTCCACTCCTCTACTTAAGTGACCTCGGGATTTATCACAGCCACAGGATCCCCTCTTCAATAAGAATGAATGGCTATGATTTTAGCGAACCAGTCAAATTTAATGCTATCGCTTGGCGATATCATCGGTAGCTGCATTGAACCCAGTCAACTACCTCTCATAGGCCGCTTACCGGCAATCCACCATGTGTCTAGACGGCACAGGGTGATATAGTCATGCGATATCCACTGTCGCTACTCCGATACCATTCTCGACGATTCATTGAAAGCGTCGAGAGCGTCTAGTGGGTCGACAGTGTCGAGTCTACTTAACACTTCGTTGAAAGTGTCCAGTGCATTGAGTACTATCGCCAGCTATTAAGTTCATTGCCCACAATATCCCGAATTTGAAGAATTCAATCATGTTAATGATATACATAAAGTTGTATTTGATGTGTGCTTAAGTTCAAAGATGCAGGTTGTCCTTTAAACATTGATTGGATAGGTATTCTAAGTGATTGGACATGTGGACACAATGATAGATGCTAGAATGGTAGGAATTTGCATAAGTCTACAGGAATGGAGTGTAGCTTAATATCCCAAAGCAAGGTGCAGGAATTTGGTTAAGTCCTCAGGCATTGAGTGAAGTCAACTCACTCAACGTCAGATGCAATGGATGATGAGGAACATGCTGGAAATCGCCTAAGTCCACAGGCGTTGAGTGAAGTCTATTCACTCAACACCAGAAAAGCAAAAGCATTGAGTGTAGCTTGGTTAGTCAATGCCTAACAATTGGCTTGACAAAAAAGTGGTTAAGTCCACATAAGTTGAGTGTAGTCTACTCACTCAATGCCATACAGCAAAAAGCTGTGAGACAAGCTGAGGCAGTCAAAGCCTAAAGAGAAACTGACTGAAATGTGGCTAAGTCCACAGACATTGAGTGAAGTCTTCTCACTTAACGCCATATCATCAAAATCATTGAGTATTGCTGATGCAATCTCGGCAAGTGTACCGATCTTCGTCAAGTATTAAACTGGGTGTGTTATCCTCCGAGTATCGAGTCTCTCAAGGAGTGCAAATTGGGAGTGTGATTTTTCTCGTAGGAAAGTGATTGCAAATGCAACAAAGGTTGGGGGTGTTTTAGAACAACAAAAAGTAATTATGTGGTTCGCCTTCATCGCTTCACAAGGATGGAATACTCTGATGAGTATTATAGCGTACGGTCAACAAGCAACAAATCAAAACAAGCAAAGGAAGGAAATCTAAGCTATGAACCACAACAACATTTACCTTAATAACACAACATGAACATTGTTAGTAGTTCCTAGCAAGTTTAGCAAACATCCCAAGCTTAGAAACAACATCCAAATAAGAGTAAAGAGGAGATTTACAACCCAACGCATGAAGGATACCACGATTCTCGGCCGAAGTCGAAGTTTGTCGGTCTTCTTCCGGGCTCGGTTGATGGTTGACGTCCAAGGAAACTTGAAGTGTTGTCACCTACTTCAAAGGCCTTTTCCCCCCTCTTCTTCATGTTCCATGAAGGATAGAAGTCGCCCAAAAACAC
The DNA here is from genome assembly GCA_039583875.1 of Platanthera guangdongensis. Taxonomy (NCBI): domain Eukaryota; kingdom Viridiplantae; phylum Streptophyta; class Magnoliopsida; order Asparagales; family Orchidaceae; genus Platanthera; species Platanthera guangdongensis. Next base: position 24,804,375 of record CM077149.1, read on the forward strand.
TTCAATGGCGGCAAGAAGGAGCTCCAAATGCTCTTCTTGAGATGGAGAATCGGAAAATAGTGGAGGATCTTCGCTTGTGGTGAAGTTCGGAGGAAGAACGGTGGCCAGATGAGCTCTTCAAGGAGGAGAGAGGAAAATGTGGCTGGGGTTAGGATTTCCCGCTCAGAGGAGCGGAAATGGCGGACTGTCTTTAGCTCCAGTCAACTCCTAAACTTAAATATAAACAGGTCAGAAAAATGGTCATGCATTGTTTGGCACATGACCATGCATTAATCGTGCAATATTAACTTCCAGGACAAGGCTTGCAGATGAAGATGTGTTAACCCGTGCCTTTTAGTCTCGCACGGACGCTTCCGCCCGTGCATGAAGGAAAATGCACAGGTAAGCACAGAGCACTGAAATGCCTGGCAAGCAGGTGGAACCGTTCGTTTTACTCGTGCACGGGCAATTCTGCCTGTGCATGAACAAATCACACGATTAACCACAGAGCACTATAAAACCATAATGTAACAGGAAAATCGTGCATCTCCTTCGCGCACGGTTCTGAATAAACCGTGCATGAAGATATCACACGGGTTGGTTAGTCCATACAGAGAAAACCTGTAGAAAGCGCACGATTCGGTGGAAATCATGTGCTAAGGAATTGTACGACCGTGCACTTTCCACAGGTAAGAAATCAAGAATTTGGGAAACTGACCACCTGCACAGCAAAACCAAAGCTGGAGCAAAAGCTCCTAGCACCAAATATAAAACAAATAATAACCAAAGCCACACGGGGAGAACACCAGTACTTACCCCCAACATCCCGATGCAATTCGTAAACCAAAATGGGTTGAAACAATGCACAATTGATAAGTGAAGACACGATCAAATATATGACATTTCCTACTGAAATAGTAGTGCACAAGCATGATAATTAGCTTAGATGAGTCTGAAAAACCCTAAATAAATTAGACTTATCACACCACCAGACTTAAACATTTGCTCATCCCAAGCAAATCATCCCTAAGACGGACGTGTAAAATAGTATAGCTGGCCTTAAATCGCGCAGCAGAGTACCATGCGAAATCGCATGCTCATGCTCTTAGGAACACCGTAGAAGGAATTTCTGATTATGCACTAATAGCCTATATATTTCTAAAGCCATATCAAAATATTATTACTACTCTACTATAGAATCGAGGGGAATCATTCGGTCACGCGCAAGGAGAAAGAAGACGATCACTAAGTTAAGTATTGCCAAAGCAAGGGATCGGGATAACCTCCGAAGGAATCCTCCAATGTCGGTGACCATATTCTTGCCTGTTCACACTCTCTTGACGACACTAGTTTGACTCAAGCGAATATCTATAGGACTTGGAATATATCAGAGTCTTAGGCGAAGGCAGGGTATACAAAGATAAACAAGACGGATACACACCCAAAATGAGACCGCCTGAAAAAACTCACAACTATACTCAATTGCAAACATGTGCATCGCACCACCAGACCTGGACTTTAAACGGTGCGTTCACACCCATAACAAACACAATACAACACAATTTCACTATTCTACAACAAATGTTTTTTTTCTATTCTTTTCTCTTTTATTCCTCATTGGGAATTTTTTTTTCAATTCATTTCATTTATTTTTTTTCTTCTTTTACTTTTTATCCAAATAGCCAAAACAAAATATGAATACACGGCAACACCACAAGCCGCACAAACACCCATATAACCGCAACACATAACGGATACAAGACGACAATAAAACAAACAAACCGAGCGACCACATTCGGGTGTGCGAGTAGGAAATGTTATATGGCTTTGGTAGCGAGGCGTATGGACGTCAACGGAAGGGACAAGCTCAACGAGGATAGAAACAGATAGACGTCGGGATTATACAAAGCTCAAACTAGACAAAGTGAAGGCCTACATCACGAGCGCACTTAACTAACCATGTACCCATGCTTCGAGAGTAGAGAGGGGCAAGTTCTTAGCCACCGAGAAAGACAATCCTTCCTATCGACTCGAGCACTACAAGGATAGCGATGTCAACACACATACCTATGCTACCATTCGATTCACGTCGTATTCGAAGTAGAGGAGTATAATAAACAAGATTTACTTCAATAGAAATAATATACGCTCTGAGCATAAAAAGAATCTAATTCTACACGTAATCCAAAATGAGACGTGAGCACTCGATTATGAGCACTACTGGATTCAACATTTTACTCTGCCTCGCAACCCTAGGACAGCGCAAAAATTTTCCAAATCGCACACTAGTGGCAATAAAACTCACGACGTGCTCCTGTTCAAGCCCACGCCCCAGTGTGGTGCAGTGGTATGCAATGCAAACATTAAAGATAGCTAATGAAAATATTCTTATAGTATGACAATGAAGTAATGCATGTGCACGAGTAACCTTCATCTCTTCGCACCAGACTTAGCCTAAATATCCTAACACCATAATGTGATCGTGAAATTAAAAAGCAAGGAGAAGGGGTTACCCAATGCTCAGAAATGAGCATACCAGAAGATTGGCGTTAATTTCCGCTAAAAGTCCACTACCCAAATGAACTTCACCTGCAAAAGAAAATACCTCCAAGCATAACAAGCATATTATAGAATATTCAAAAAAAAAAACAAAAACAAAATAATGGGTTGTCTCCCAGAAGCCACTTTTCTTTACTGTACTTATGGTGGACAAAATACCTGTATTAGCAATTTTATATAGAGTTCAAGTGCATATGAGCAATAAGAAATGATAAAGTCTAAAATTTCACACACAACATTAAACACAAATTATACTACAAAAGAGGGGGGGGGGGCAGAGATGCTTCACATCTCAGCTAAACGCTGACTGTGATAGATCCCCCCAGACATGCGAGATAAGGGAGAAGCGAAAGCTTTAGGCCCCAGGGAAGATGAATTTCCCCTACCCCTAGCCTTTTCCTTCTCGCGCCGGCGGGAAAAATCCAGTGCCCCTGCGCATTTGCAGTTTATTCTTTCGCAATTCCATGGATGGAGATCGCCGTGGTGGTACAACCACTCCAACCAATCCATAGGTATTTCTAGTTTTTCAGTCCGGAGACATCCTTTCCTCAACCGCAGCGGGTGATAGATCAACACAAGTAACCTATTTTATAGTTTTACAAACATCATTTGATTCATTATAAGTTTTTGATTATATTTCTTGCACGCTTTCAGTAGCAGTGCTCCGCTCCTTTGTCTCAGCAAATTGACTTTAACTGTGCTCACTATCTTTTCATCCTCAACTAGTTGCACTCCAAGGAACTCCGCATTTGTTTCCCCTTCAGCTATCTTTAGCATTTCTACTACTTTCACTGCCTCATCTACGCCTTTCTACAACACACCAGTCTCAACAATACTTGGCAAACCGTCAGATAACAAAACATTTAAATCCTGCAGTTTTCCGGGCTCATTCGTAATCATAGGGGGAAGTGATGGGGTAAAGGCGAATCAACCTTGGATGACAAGGTGATGCCGCTTGCCTTAAATTGCAACGTCGCCCCACTAGCTTTCAGGAATGGGACTCCTAAGATAGGTTTTGAAGCATTCCCCATTGGTCCCAAAACCTGGAAATCAGTGATCATCGTAGCCCTGTTCAATATCACTTCCACCTCCTTTATCTCACTGTCGGTCTCAACTACCGACCCATCGACCAGCACGAGTGATTTCCGGACATTTGATTCGATATTTAAATTAAATTTTTCAACATCTTGCAATGCAAGAATGTTGCAAAAAGATCCGGAATCACATAAGGCCACAGTCTCAACCTCATTTATTTCACATATCACAGCCACTTCATTTTTAGTGCACTCATGCATCTCCCCAACACACTTCCCTTGCTCACAGGGATATTTTTCCGTGTCGTTTGGGAGGGCGCCGCGAGTACGCTCAGAGAACATTTGGGCCAGCTAACCCAGCTGCGTCTCCAAGTTTCTCATGGAGGTGTTCTGAGTGGCCATGTTGGATTAGGCCATCTCTACAAAAATTTTCCTCATCTCTTCTAACGCAGTTTTTTGCATCCCCTGCACGTTCTGATTATAAACCGCTTGTGACGGTCACGACTGGCTATTAGAAGCTTGAGCATCAAACTAATGCTGGACTCCCTACCACCTTTGACCGAGCTTATTGGTTCCAGGAGAAATTCAGATGATTTCTCGCATTCGGGTTATAAGCATTGATATAAGGAGCAACGTGGTTCTGATTACTTATAAAATTCACATACTCGTCAGCAGATATACCTGAGGGATAAGCAAAAGATTCTCTAGCTAGGCACTCATATGTATGATGGACGGGGTTTCCACAACCCTGGCATGAAATATCCATCACCAGAGCTGGAGGAGGGGTAAATCTGGTCAGCAACATCATTCCATCAATAGTACAATGGCTCGCCTCAGCTTGCGGATGCACCGCATTTACCTCGAACAAATTTCTCGCACCCATAGGCGCGTTTCTTCCAGCAGTCCAACACATGCTATGAGAAGGGATATCACGAAGGAGTCGCAAAGCCTTGTCGGGAGTGAGGTTCATGATAGTGCTTCCAGCCACCGCATTGATCATGGCCCTGTAATTAGGCTCAACATCAAAATAAAATATTTCAACCAAATTCCACGGCTCACAGCTGTGCTGGGGGTATCGACGGTGCAGGTCAGCAAATCTCTCCCAGGCCTCAGATAATGTTTCTTGGTCCAGTTGTCGGAAGGTGGCTATCTCCCTTCGAGAATTCACTATTTTGTCCACCAGGTGGAACTTGGATAAGAACTTTGAAGAAAAAGCTTGCCATGTAGTCGAAGTCCCGGGAGAAATAGTGTGGATCTAGGTTTTCGCATTGTCCCTTATCGAAAAATGGAACAACCTTAGCTACACCACATTATATGTAAAACCAGCGTAGCGAAAGGTACCACAGATCTCTGAGAATTCCACCAGATGGAGAAGCGGATCCTTGCTTGGCAGGCCCGAAAAATGCGTGTTATTGCGGATCATGTTGAGGATTGTGGGCTTTATCTCGAAGTGGTTGTTCACGATGGGCGGGCCAAAACCAGGGTAAACACTTCCCGCGATAGGGGTCTTCAATTCGTGAATTGTCCTAATGTGGAGTCGAACCTCATCCTGGTCCTCAACTACCCGTTCAACGATGCCATTTCCTTCTTGACCTAATTATTCCATTCTTTCTCTTCCTTCAGCAGTAGTAGCACGCCGGCGAGCTTGCCTCACTCGTACTGTTTCAAGTTTAACTCCAAGATCTTCAACTATATCACTGGGGTTTGGATCTGTCATACAACACACAAAACCGATCAAAATACCAAAAACATATGCAACAGCTTTTCCAATAGAAAAAATACACACAACAGTTGCACTCACCGGCAACGGCGCCAAAAACTTGATGCAATCTCGACAAGTGTACGATCTTTGTCCAGTAATAATGTGGGGGATTTATCCTCCGAATATCGAATCTCTCGAGGTGTGCAGATTTGGAGTGTGATCTTACTGGTAGGAAAGTGATTGCAAATGTTTTAGAATAACTAAAAGTAATTATACGGGTCGCCTTCACCGTTTCGAAAGGTTGGAATACTCTGATGTGTATTAGGTCGTGCGGTCGTAGTCGTTGAGGGTCAAAAACACCTCTTCGCTGAGCTATCCCCTAACACACGTTAGAGCGGTGTATCAACAAGCAACAAATCAAATGAAGCAAAGGAAGGAAAGCTAAGCTATGAACCACAACAACATTTACCATAATAACACAACATGAATATTGTTACTAGTTCCTAGCAAGTTTAGCTAACATCCCAAGCATAGAAACAACATACAAATGAGAGTAAAGAGGAGATTTACAATACAACACGTGAAGGCTAGCCATGATTCTTGGCCGGAGTCGAAGGTTGTCGGTCTTCGTCCGGGCTCTGTGATGGTTGACGTCCGGGGAAGCTTAAAGTGCTGTCAACTACTTCAAAGGCCTTTTCCACGTCTTCTTATTATTTCGTGAAGGCTGTAAGTCGCCAGAAAACTATTTAATGGTGGCAAGAAGGAGTTCCAAATGCTCCTCATGAGATGGAGAAATGAAAAACTGCGGAGGATCTTCACTTGCGGTGAAGTTCGGAGGAAGAACGGTGGCCGGATGAGCTCTTCAACGAGGAGAGAGGAAAAAGTGGTTGGGGTAACGATTTCCCGCTCAGTGGAGCGGAAATGGCAGACTATCTTTAACTCCAGTCAACTCCTGAACTTAAATAGAAACATGTCAGAAAAATGGTCACACACGGTTTGGCGCACGATCGTGTGTTAACCGTGCGATATTAACTTCCAGGACAAGACAGGTCAGATAAGTGGTCACACACGGTTTTACTCTCGCACGGATGCTTCCGCCCGTGCGTGAAGGAAAATGCACGGGTAACCATAGAGCGATGAAATGCCCGACAAGCAGGTGGAACCGTGCGTTTTACTTGCGCACGGGTACTTCTGTCTGTGCGTGAACAAATCGCACGACTAACCACAGAGCGCTATAAAAATAGAATGCAACAGGAAAACCGTACGTCTCCTTCGCTCACGGTTCCGAAGAAACCACGCGTGAAGAAATCGCACGGGTTGGTCAGTCCATCCAGAGAAAACTTGTAGAAATCGCACGATTTGGTAGAAATCGTGCGCTAAGGAATTTCACGACCGTGCATTTTCCACAGGTCAGAAATCTAGAATTGGGGGAAAATTGACCACCTACACAGCAAAACCAAAGCTGGAGCAAAAGCTCCCAGCACCAAATATACAACAAAGAATAACCAAAGCCGTACGGGTAGTACGCCAGTACTTACTCCCGACATCCAGGTGCAATTTGCAAACCAAAATGGGCTGAAACAGTACACAATGCTAAGTGAAGCACTAATAAAATACATGACATTTTCTACTGAAATATTAGTGTAGAAGTATGATAATAAGCCTAGATGAGTCCGAAAAACCCTATATAAATCGTACTCATCAATTGGTCAGTTAGTCAAAGTCACATAAAATCTGTATAAACATTTGAATAAATCCACATGCGTTGAGTGTTGCTTACTCTCTCAATGTCATGTGATAAAAAGCGTTGACTGAACCTTAGTTAGTTAGAGATAGTGTTTCCAACACAGGATTTTGTCTAAGGATAAAAGATTTGAGTGAAGGCTGCTCACTCAACGTCTAATCAACTAAGAATATGTCTATGGACAGAGGATTTGAGTGAAGTCTACTCACTTAACGCCATATCAATATAATTGACAGATGCTAAAATCATTGAGTGAAGAAGCAACACTCAACGATTCCTAAGCAGGAAAATCAGCTAAGTCCATAAGCGTTGAGTGAAGGTTTCTTAATCAAGGCCAAGTGACTAGAATCATTTCTAAGTGGTATGATGTTGAGTCAAGCTTACTCACTCAATGCTAAGAGTCAGAAAGTTTTCTTAAGTGTTTTGGTATTGAGTGAAGCTTACTCACTCAACGCCTAATGACTGAAATATTTTCCAAGTTTTTTGGCGTTGAGTGAAGGTTGCTCACTCAACGACTAATCACAGAGAAATTTTTCTAATTGTTTTGGTGTTGAGTGAAGCATACTCACTCAACGCCTATACTAAAGATGTTTGATTTTGGCTAAGTCCACAAATTGTGATGTCAGCAAAGTCAACAAAGTTCAAATTAAGTGTGGGAAAGCTACAGAACATGACAAATGTTGCCGAAAGTCTATTATACAACTTCTTCCGTTAAAGCAAGGTGCAGCTGTCTGCTGCAGGTAGTCCCCATAGCTTCCTGGAGCCATTAATCGACAGAAGATATATAGGGACAGCTTCAGATGTCGAACTCAACTTTTTAGGCTTTTATCCAAAATGAAAAAGATCGGCTGGACTTCTTCTTCCTCGCCATTACTGCTGAGAAAAAGCTTGAAGCCTTCCAGCAGAACAAAAAGTTCAATTAGTTGTAGAGCTTTTCTTCTGCAATGACAAGATCAGAAAGACTTCTGATAAAGAAAGAAAGGAGAAGCTTCAATCTTCTATGGGTTCAGTTAGATGATTGAAGATCTGAAGACCTAGTCTTTCTTCCATCTTCTTCAGCATATTCAGAATTTATATTCTGAGATTCTTCCAGCAGAGGCAGAATTTATTCCTGCTACTGTGAAGAAAGATAGAGCTGAGATAACTCAGACCTAGTTGTGGACACAGAGAAATTTCTCCGTGTCAAATTAATTAGACAATTGTTTTTCTATAGGATATTCTTGGATCTAAGTTGTAGGACTTTTTGCCCGAGGTAGGGAAAATATGCCTGAGTTGTAGGAGTGTTTTTCTGTCTTATTGTAGGATCCAGTTTGGATCTGAGGTAGGTGATTTTTTGATCACTGAGCTGTTGGGCTTAACAACCTAAGGTGTAACGCCCCCAAATTTTCGATATTTGGTTTAATTTGTTATCTAGCGTGTTTATCAAATCAGGGCATTAAGTTGATGCATTTTCGGCAAATGTAGTTGTTAGAGCGTTATTTTAGCTCTTAGGTTTCTCTATGTGTGGCTAGGTTTAGCCTGTTTGCAAGATTCCCTAGCAAGCCGGGTCTGTTTTGGTGACTCGGTGGAGCCTCTTTGGGAATGGTTGTGTATTGGCTTTGTGAGGTGTTTTCCCGAGTTTGGTTTGTCAAATCTTAATTTCAACTGCACTGTTGGGTATGTAGCATCGGTATTTAGCTACGGTGTGATTTTTGAAGAAATCTGTGTTGGCGCGAATTTTGGGTCGTTTGGACCACTATTTAATAAGTAAGTATTATTATAATACTTATATTTCTAAATATAAATAGCCTTGTCAATAGACAAACCCTATTCATCGTATTATTCTTGAAACCATCGACATGTTTGCGTAAGAAAGAGGCATCCTTGTAGTGCTTTTGGCTGTCGATTGGAGGAGCTCTGGTGCACAAAATTTTCATCACAGAGTAGATCCGGATAACTCTCACCTAGATCTACGTTTCAACCGTAAGTTTTCCCATTTCATGGATATTTAGAGGTTTAGGATGCAATTTAGACCATTTTTCATCCTGAAAAGTTTCAGGAATTGTTGTTTAGGTGTTGTTGAGGCCAGATCCTTGAGGAGGAGTGTTTACGTGGCCTGATTCGGCGATTTGAGGCAGGTGATGACTTCTTACCCCTGCCAAGCTTTCTTTTCCTTGTATATTTTTCGTATTGTTCTTCCCTTGAAGTTTCTGGAGTAGGGTTTGATCCGGCCTTTTGTCGATCAGCTTTATGTTATAGTTTTCCAGCCAAGTTCAACAAATATATGAGGGATTAGATTCATTATATTAGATTCACTGTGTAGTTGCCGATTAGGAGTGGTCAAAGTTCGTCGAACAGAAGGTAATTCTTCGAATGGAGTTCGACCAACAAATGACAATTCGTCGAACAACGTTCATCAAACGGGTTTCGTCGAACAGAGGTCTAATTCGTCGAACAGAGTTCGTCGAACTGAGCTAATTCGTTGAACGAAGTTCATCAGGAAGATCTAATTCGTCGAACGGAGTTCGTCGAATGGAGCAGATTCGTCGGTTAGGCATTGAGTGTAGCCTTAGGCATAAAGTGTAGCATTGGCGTTGAGTGTAGCCCTTGGAGTTGAGTGTAGCCTTAGGCATTGAGTGTAGCCTTATCACTGAATCCAGTTTCTAGCCCATGTCCAAAAGCATTGAGTGAGCTGACTTGACTTAACGCGACATTGAGTGTATTGAATACACTCAACTCCATCATTTAACTTGCCAAGTAAGATGATGTTGAGTGAGTTGTATTCACTCAACGCGGTATTGAGTGAAGTCCCTCCAGGAAGTAATTCTGAGTCCAACTCAAAAAACATCGACAACGCTGAGTGGACTAAAATGGCGTTGAGTGTACTCAATGTGCTGTTCTGTGCGTTGCTTTTTTGCGGATTTTAGCCGGGTGGCGTCGAGTGCATTGACTACACTCAACACGCATTGAGTGTACTCGACGCTTTTCCCCTAGGCGATGGCGTCGAGTGTGTTGACTGCACTCGACGCGGCGTCGAGTGTACTCGACGCTTTTCCCGTAGGCTTGATTTATATCACCAAGTCTGGTCTAATTCATTTAATATGAGCCTTAAAGAAATTCTTTGGGCTTTCTTCTTCATATCCTTTGGAATAAACCCTTATTTTGGGTTGTGTGTTTTTAACAGTTTTTAGGTGGTGTTGGTGTGACCATGGTTGGTTATGATATTTGACGCCGGTAGTTTGGCTTGGGGTATACGACTGCAGGTGTGTTGGGCAGGTTCCCACCACTGCAGGTGCCAGTTTTTCCCCGGTGGTTTTGTTTAAAAGGGTTTGACTATAGGTTTGTTGGGTAGGTTCCCACCGTTGTAGGTGAGAGTTTGTTTCCCTAGTGGTTATGGTTTCTCTTAACTGTTGGTGTGTTGGGTAGGTTCCCTCCACAGCAAGTGCCGTTATTTCCCCGGTGATTTGACTTATAAAGTTATTGGTAGTCTATTTTCTGATACCTAGACTTACTTAAATTCACGTTTCTTAAAGCATAGATTTTTATCGCACTTTGTGCAATATTCATAATCTTGGAGACAGTAAGTTAGCTTTTACCGCTATTCTTTTACTTCTTATTCAGCTGAGGTTGTCAGTTTTCCTTATAATTGTGTTTGGTAACCCCATATACTATTACTTGATTATTGTCTCTTTTATCCTCCTGTATTTTCTTGCTAAGGAGTTCTTTCTCTGAATGCCTCAGGTTCAGGGCAGTAGCCAGGTGAGTGGCTAGGTTTTTTGAAGTTTACTAGTGGACTGCTATTTTGCATAGGTTTTCCTCATAGTAGTGAGGTAGTGTTTTGTTGCTTTTATGTTAGTACAGACATACATGATCTCAAGTGGGTTCGAGTCAGGTTGTTGACGCCCAATAGGGGGTTTTCTTTTAAATTGCTATGTACTTTGCTAAGCTACCTAGTTGGCCTATTTTGTGGTTGTATTTATTTGCTTTCTGGGAATGTTTATGCTAGGTTACATGTTAGGTATTCTAACTTATAAAAGCATTACAATTAGTATTTCATACATACCATCATTCTAAAACTAAAATACTATTTTCTAACTAACGTAAATACTATTTCCATACTTATAATAAATTTATAGTGTTGCATATCGCGAGTTGTCCTTCGGGGATATTTATGCTCATGTAGGATGTTAATTCAACATAATCAAAGTATTTCCGCAACGTATAACTATACTTTTACTCGTGTACTTGCTGATCCACTATGTTGAGGGATACAACCATCTAAACTTAAATTGATTTTTACTTAATAACTTATGGATTTCATATAAACTGTGGTGTTTGGAGTTTTTCCTCAGCGCCTCCAGTTATCCCGTACATGGCATGGCATCACGACGCGTATTCTCTCTTACTCTGATATAACTTCAAGTTGAGAAAATGCGGGTTGTGACAGTTGGTATCAGTGGGATGGGTTGTTTGATAATTGGTCAAGCAACCATCTCTTGTTACTGATAGTTGTCTAGTGTAATTGCATACACACATCGATGTGTCATCAGTACGTCTTTGCTGAAGCATGAACACTACACTCATAGCATGATAAGAAGTATACCAGGAATATTATGTAGTATGAGATGCATAATATGTGTGTGTATATGGATCCACCATAGGTGTCAACAAGTGACAGTTATGTAGTATGGTATGGATAACCACAATCACGTAGGTTCCCATTAACACGTTTTATCTTTTCCTTGCATGAGATATTATGTAGTATGGGATTCATAACATTTCATGTGTACGTCAATCATAACATGCAATAAGGCCTTTTATAAAATGCATAGCACAACATGCATAACATAACATAACATCAGCACACGTGCCAAGCTAAAGATTTATACGATGACATATGTACACACATGGTTTTGAGTCAAATGAATACAAATTCATGCATTCATGATTTTTGCACATGAGTCATTAGGATGATGCTATATCATATTAAGTTTATGCATTTCATCATTGATAAAATTCCCAGAGCAAGTTAGCAGCATTAGCAAGTACTTATGTATGTTTTGTCTATACTAGGTTGTTTGGTTCTAGCGGATAAGCTAGGTTTTGACTAGTGGTTTGTTGTGATTATTAGGATGTCGAAACATACCACGACGAGGTCGACTCCCCAGTCAGAGGTTGATCCAAGCTTTGTTTACTGTTGTTGCAGGACAGCCGCTTAGAGTTCAGTACTCGGTTGTTGGTCAAGGTGTTCCAGTTCCTCCTGCTCCTCTGGTGCCTCCAGTTATGCTGCCACCATAGATGAAATTCATCTCACATTTCCAGTAATTAGGACCACCTATGTATGATGGTAGTGTTGACTTCATGGCGTTAGATGACTATATTATAGACATCGAGGAGATGTTCTCTTACTCTAGAGTTTTAGGGTACCAGAGAGTGAGGTTCGCTGCGTAGCAGCTCATAGGATATTCAAAGAGTTGGTGGTTGAGAGAAAAGGAAAACTTGAAGGATGGATGTTCTTGGGAAGCCTTTGAGGAGCTTTTGTTGAAGAAGTTTCTGCCATTGGTCAAACAAGACCGCTTAATGAACATTTTTTTGCACTTAAAGCAGAGGCAGCTCACGGTGAGTGAGTATGAGGTGAAATTTAGTAAGCTGAGCTGGTTCAACCCATATTTATTAGTTTCTGAAGACAGTAAAGTTAAATGCTTTCTAGGTAGTCTAAGGAGTGACATCCAGCAGCTAACTAGTGCATACAGATCAACAAGTTATGCTGAAGTGGTAGAGGCCGCTTTGAATGTTGAGGCGATTGATAATGCCAAGAACCGAGGAAAAAAATGAGAAAGGATAAGAGGAAGACTGCTGTGAGTACGAGTCGTCAAGAATCCGGTGCAGCCTCGAGGAAGAGGAGTAAAGATATATGAAGTTTCTGTGACCGGCTGGGCCATTCGCTCGATAAATGTTTCAAAAGAATAGGAGCTCAGAAGCAGGAGCAGGTTCATGCAATTTAGGGTGCTCTTAAGGGAGATTTGTTTTGTACTTCGTGCAAACGAAGGTGGCACGATAATGCCCACTGTTGGGGTAAGGAAAGGGGCTGCTTTCTGTGATGACAGAAAGGACATTCTAAGTCAAAGTGCCGGTAGGCTCATCCCCTATTGCAACCATTTCCTCTTCTGATAATGGAAGCGGAAGCTGAATGTGGTGTCTCTTGAGGAAACCTGGACATCTAATCAGGTTATTTCAGGTTAGATCCTAATCTAGTCTTAGTTTTTAATTCATATCTATAGGTTCAATGTTCGTCCTCTTAGTCGCGTATGTGATTACTTTTATAGGATGGTTTATGGTAAAGAACCGTTAGACACACATTCTTTTTGATTCTGGTGCTACCCACTCGTTTGTGGCTAGGACCTTTGTTGAGCATCATCGTCTGACTCTGGATCAAGTGGACGATGCGTCCTATGTCAAGTTTACCTCTAGTGTTTTAGTGGTTTCAGACCAAGACATTCTAAGTTGTTCGATTCTGTTAGGTGATTTTCTAGCTGTTGCTGATTTGAAGGGACTGGTTGTCCAGATATGATGTTGTTATCCAGTGCAAGGTTAAGCGCTTGGACTTCAAGATGGACAATGGTCAACCCAGGAGTGTTTATGGTTATCCGCGCCAGAGTTCTCCGATTATTTTTGTTGTATGTTCTCGAAAGCTTTTAGATTCCAGTTGTTTTGCTTTTTTGGTTTTGATTTTGGAAACCAAGGTTGTTTTGCCACGTTTAGTGGAGATCCCTGTGGTGTGTGTGTTTATTGATGTTTTTCCTGATAATCTTCCTGGTCTTTCGCCTGAGAGAGAGGTAGAGTTCATCATAGATCTGGAGCCGGGTACCCTCCTATTGCTAATGCACAGTACCTAATGACCCTTGTGAGCTGGAGGAGTTACGTAACCAGCTGGATGATTTGTTGTAAAGCGGATTTGTTAGGCCGAGTTCTTCACCTTGGGGATCCCTGATGAGTTCGATTTATATAGTGTTTTTCGAACTCATCTGGGCTTGTTTTCTTACTCGTGCACCACATTTCAACCGATATTCGGTTATATTTGCATCGGCCGGTCTATGACTATTTTTGTGCACTATTCTAGACCAAGGGTGTGCAATTGTTCATTCTATTATTGAGGGCAAGCACATGGTGCTTCTTAGGGGCTCTTTCCTGTTGCTTTTGTTGTATTTCTTCTTTGCTGGAGGGTCCTCTTTGGTTTTATATGTTTATATGCAGGTGGTGCGCTTTCCGCAAGCCTGGAATGCAGGTTTGAGGAAAATTCACGGTCATGTATTTTCTTAGCACACGGTTCTTTGTGATCGTGCGTTTTTATTCTTCAGGAGAAACGTTGAATTGAGCTCGACGAATTTCGTCAAGCTGAGTCCGACGATCTCAACGCACGGTTGATGCACGGTTTCTTCAGAACCTTGCACCAAGGAAACACATGGTTTTCCTGTAGCCTCCTGCATGTTGCTCTCTGTGGTTAATCGTGCATTTTGTTCACGCACGGGCGCAAGCGCCCTGCACGAGTAAAATGCATGGTTACACCTTATTTTCTTGTTTTCCTCTTTCTGTCGCTACCCGTGCGATTTCCTTCATGCATGGGTGGAAGCGCCCGTGCGCGAAGTAAAACACACAGGTCAACGCTTCATCATCTGCAAGCTTGTCCTGCAAGTTAAAAATGTACGGTTAGCTCACGGTCGTGCGCCAAACCGTGCATGCCTAATTTTCTAACCTGCTTCTATTTAAAACGCAGATTTCTCACCATTTTAGGGAGACCGGATTTCAGTTTTTCTCCTCCGCCATTTTACGCCTCCAATGAAGGGGTTCGCCATTTGCCTTCATCTTCCACCTTAGGGAGCTGCTCCGGGCATGCTTACACCGCCAAATCGAAGTCGGGGCTTCCTCTCGGCCTCCTCCTTCATCCTTGAGGTTCAAGAAGAGTTAGTTCTAGCTTTCTCCATCAAGCTAGGAGAAGTTTGTACTATCCTCTACCGGATCATGTCATGAAGTAGACGGGTCCATTGGGAGTGAATGATAGCCTCCTCTTGTAAGACCCCCCTCCCGGATCCCAAAACATGACACGAAGGGGGTCTTATGCCCAGAACAGCCGCCTTGCGGTAGCATTGGCACTCGGGCTAACCTGTACCACATGACGCCTATTCTGCCAGCTACAACCAATATCAATATATGTCAACCCAACAAAAACATAATATAGAAGTCAAATCCACACCAAGCATAAAAGTCGAAAAGTACAATAAGTAAAGAAGCTAATAACAAGCTTCTAAAATATCAGAGTACAACTAATATATGCCCAAAAGGGCTACATCAAAGTCTCTCAACATTCACATCGGTGACTGACGGTAGCGACGACACCATCCCCTCAGGCCCTGTCGTCCTAGCCTGGTTGTCCTGCTGCATAATCTGCGGCAGCTCTAACTGCGGGGAGACCTCCTAAAAAGGAAGACGTAGCAACCGTTAGTCAAAAAGACTAAGTGGCTTTCATATCCGCTCCCCCGGCGACTCCTCAGCACCGGGCGAAGAAATGAATCAGGGGTACAATAACTAATAAATAATATAAGCAGGTTCAAGCAGGTAGATTAAGTACAATATGATCAACAGCATTTTAATATAGCAAATCTACAAGAGCTATAACCATCCATCAAGTATAAGTATCTACAACAGGAAAGTAACTTAACTTATAAGGATGCCCATACAAGCTTATAAGTTAAGGATCAGTTTAACATAAAATAACTCATCATATAGGAGTGACCGTACAAACTTATATGATGAGGATGTTGTTTGTGCAATGTGATGTAATGGTATATATGCTATGCAATGACTAACCCATGTTCTCGCACATGCAACCGCTATGTCGACACAGACTTGTAGTTCCCACTTTTCGAGCACGTAGCTAACCTCTCAGGTATCAACCGCCGTGGCCAGGCGGTGACAGTAGAACGGGCATCTATACTACTAAGCGGGCATCCACACTGCTTCACTTAGGCCTCTATATGCCTCAACGCTAAGAGCATAACAGCGGAGCCCCCCTCTCATACCATGGCCCAGTGGGAGTCTCGGGTAGATGTGCACCGAGAACCAAGCCCTGAACTGACCTTGTGTGACTCGGAAGGAGCCTCGAAAAAAACATAAGGACCAAGCCCAACTGTTCACTTAGCATGGATGGAGCCCCGGGACATGCACACCGAGGACCAAGCCCAACCATCCATGGTCTAACTGTCAACTCCCATTGGTGTGACGACTGGTGAGCCCGTAGACCTACCACCTTATCCTTAACCCAGGATTACGACACCGCGTATCGACTCACACCGCATGCAATTCCACATCACCGTGGCACGGAAGGAGCCTTGGAGAAAGCACGAGTACCAAGCCCAACCATCCACTCGGCACGGAAGGAGTCCCGGGAAATGAGCACTGAGGACCAAGCCCAACCGTCCATTTATGACTCTTCTCAACACTAACCAACCCAGTGCGGTCAACACTCGCACCTACATCCTTTCACAATGCTACCCGTAGGGAGATGCCACTCTAAGCATTGGACAACCAAATTCATTCCATTAACAATTATTCACATGGCCACAGATTATCATCCTACATTTCATTTTCAAATGATTTCAACATATTATTAATGTGATGCACATTTCTATTGGTTTACCAATTTCTACCAAATCGTTTCGTTTAAGTACGCTTCGTTTCACAAATCAATTACGTGGGATCCAATTATCAAACTTCATCATTCATAGAACTATGCTGGTTAACATAAAAGAGTTCACCCAACCTAAAGTTAATTTGCTACATTGTCTCTTCCGAGTCCAAACCCGACACCAGACCAACCAAGAATTTTAAGTACAGAACACATCTGGATATCAACTTCAACCGGAGATTCCCGAAGCTACATGAATCCAGTGAAGGCGTGTAACCATATTATGGAAAGGTCTTTCCATGGGTTACATCTTTCATATTCAGACCACAACCTAGATTTGAGAGTAACACACTTGAAATTGGATTCAAAGTCTGCTGCGTACAGAACACAATTTCTGCATGCTTGGTTTGTCGGCTGTCAATTTCGTTCAGACTTTCCCGTGGCTACAAACTTCTCCTGAAGTCGTGCAACCACTCGTTGGAAAGATGTTTTCAAGGACTTCAACTTTTGTGTTTAGTCAAAAGCCCAGTTCTGAACATACCACACCTGAAAATTGACAAGAAGATCACTGCGTGCAGAACACAGATTCTGCATGCATCTTAAGGCGGAATGAACGTCATTGGTTCATCTTCCTCCTCAAGCCTGAAAGTTCACCTAGTGTCAACTACCTTCACCTATGGGGGGGGGGGGAATAGGTGACGTGCAACGTTTTTGCGGAATTAAAATTGTACCTGCACACGAAAATAAAACAGCACAGCAAACAGAGTACACAAGCTATTTATAGTGGTTCCACGATTTGGGTACATCCACTTTCCCCCTTCGACCTATCTCCCAACAAGGGACGACTCGGTCTCTTCACCAACAGGATTGAAATCCAATCCTTGCACTATCGGAAGGAACCCTTCCACACGTAGGAGTCAACACTCCCACAACACGGGTTGCACCCAACCCTTACAACTAGGAACCAACGTTCCTTTACAACAAAAATAAACTAGAATGTACAAGAAATACAAACTACTTTTGGAGGCTAAGGTGTCCCTCTTCGTTCGATGAAAGTCACGAAGAGTCCACAACCCTAGATCTCACTTGGAGAGAATCTCCCCGAAACCGGCGGCGGCAAGAAGGGCGGCGGCTTGGTTCTCGGGATCGGTGGCGACAACGGAGTGCGGCTGCTGTACTTTGGAGATTCAAACTTCGTAGCGAAGCTAGCTAGGTCTTCCAACGGTCACACTAGGATCAATCGTCTCGATCGATTCGGACGGGAAAAGTTTTCCCGATCAACAAATCAAGAGACAAGGGATCTCTGGTTAGACGCGTGAGACGCTATGCTTGGCTAGGCTTCTGTCGCCGGGAGATCTGGAAGAATCTCGATCAAAAGCGGCGACCAACTAGCACGAGCGGCGACGGCGGCGGCGGAGCAGTTTCGCGATTTAGGTCAAGGTCGGCTGCTCGGCTTCGTCTTTTTCTGTGTCTATCTACTGTTCAAAATACGCGAGTATTTATACAGTTGTATACCTTTTATGACCGTTGTGGGTCCCACCAGAAGAAACCCTAATATTGGTTCAAAATCAGCGCCTTAACATTTGATCCGGTCCAGCGGGATCCAAAGAATCGTCTAAGGCAAAATCGGCGAGAATCGAAGGTGATTCTCGTCGAATCGGCGAGAATCGAAGGTGATTCTCGTCGATTCGGCGAGAATCAACGGTGATTCTCGTTGATTCGGCGAGAATCGAAGGTGATTCTCGTCGATTCGGCGAGAATCAACGGTGATTCTCGTTGATTCGGCGGGAATCAACGGTGATTCTCGTCGATTTTGACTTGATGGCATACTCCGATAAAGCCGAAAGGAGACATCGAGAATCAGCCAGTGATTCTCGACGAATCGGCGAGAATCACTTGGTGATTCTCGTCGATTCATACTTAGACGATTTTTCGTCTTTCCACCCATGAGCTGCTCTTTGACCCATCCTTGCTCCTTGTCTGCTCTTGCATGATCACGGCCCTGTACTTGAAAATAAGTACACTCCAATAGAGAGAGTACACGTAGGCCAACACACTGATCTGCTCAACGAGGGATTACGTCATGCAGACCCGTGTATATTGACCTACTGCACCCTGACATTGGTGTGCACTTAGCGTGGAAAAACTGCAAGCACAACTTGAAATAGTTTGTCAAAAACATTGTCTATTTACCTTAGCTTGTTCAGGGGCTTCTTCAAATCAGGTACATTGTGGATACAATACCCAACAATCTCCCCCTATTTGAAGAAGCCTAAACCCTACAAGCGAAGGTGAATAAAGCGTATGGGAATGAAAATCATAACCTTGAAGTTGAGTTGAGAGAGATATTCATTACCAATACCAATTTCTTGAGCAAACTTTGGAGCCACCTTAGCCTTAGCCGAGAGGGTAATCTCCCCCTTTTCAGCTTCTGCAAATCTGGGTCTGTAGCATTTGACCCCGTCTCCCCCTCAGTTCTTGCACCTGTGCTCACACTTGAGTTCCGGGCATAGGCTCCCCCTAGAGGCACGAGCCTGGAGCTTCTGTAGTCTTCATTCCTCATAGTTGAGCATCCCCAATTCAGTTTTGAAGAGACTGAACTTGGCCTCGTCTAAGGGCTTTGTGAATATATCTGCAATCTGCTTGTCCGTGGGGACATAACAGAGAGAGATGTCCTTGTTCTCCACGTGCTCCTGAATGAAGTGGTAGCGCACTTCAATATGCTTCGTTCTGCTGTGCGATACCAGATTGTTGGCAATTGCAATTGCACTGGAGGAGTCGCAGTACATTGGTACTTCCTTGAACTGAAGGTCGTAGTCGGCTAACTGGTTTCTGATCCATAGGAGTTGTGCGCAACAGCTGCCTGCCGAGATGTACTCAGACTCTGATGTGGAGGTAGCTACACAATTCTGCTTCTTGCTGTTCCATGAGATAAGCCTTCTTCCGAGGAATTGACACGTCCCGGAAGTGCTTTTCCTGTCATCCCTACTCCCTACAAAATCAGCATCTGAAAAACCTATTAGCTCGACATCATTGTTTCTCGGGTACCACAAGCCAAGATTGGGAGTACCTTTAAGGTATCTTAGAATTCGCTTTGCAGCGACATAGTGAGATTCTTTAGTGTTCACCTGATATCTGGCACAGACACATGTGGAGAACATGATATCCGGTCTACTGGCAGTAAGGTAGAGCAGGGAGCCAATGATGCTTCTGTATTTGGTTTCATCGAAAGGTTTACCTTTCTCATCTTTATCCAGAGACATAGTGGATCCCATTGGAGTCCTCATAGAGGTTGCATTCTCCATACCGAATTTCTTGAGGAGTTCATTTGTGAGCTTCGTCTGAGAGATGAAGATTCCATCCTCAGACTGTTTCACTTGAAGTCCCAAGAAATACTTTAGCTCTCCCATACTGCTCATTTCAAACTTTCCTTGCATAAGTTTGGAAAACTTTTTGCAAAGATTGTTGTCCGTTGAGCCGAATATTATGTCATCGACATAGATTTGCACCAGTAAAATCTTGCCTTTGACCTCCCTGAGAAACAATGTCTTATCTATTTTACCTCTAGAGAATTTATTCTCAAGAAGAAAACTAGATAAAGTCTCATACCAAGCTCGTGGAGCTTGTTTTAAACCATATAAAGATTTATTAAGAAAATATACATGATTGGGATAAGTAGGATTGACAAAACCTGGGGGTTGAGCGACGTATACTTCCTCTTTCAGGTCTCCATTCAAGAATGGTGATTTCACATCCATTTGATAGACTGTGAATCCTTTGTGCGAAGCATACGCCAGGAACAATCTGATTGCCTCGAGCCTTGCCACTGGTGCAAAGGTCTGGTCGAAGTCAATCCCCTCCTCCTGTCTGTAACCTTGAGCCACCAGCCTTGCCTTGTTCTTTATGATGACACCATGTTCATCCAGCTTGTTTCTGAAGATCCACTTGGTGCCAATCACATTCTGCTTGTGTGGTCTGGGAACCAGCGTCCAAACGTTACATCGTTCGAATTGATGTAGTTCATCTTGCATGGCCAAAGTCCATGCCGCATCTTTGTTTGCCTCGTCGAACTTCTTTGGCTCAACCTGTGACAGGAAGCTAAGATGCAAAATCTCGTTAATGGTACCTCTTCGAGTTCTGACAACGTCACGAGGATCTCCGATGATCTGATCTCTAGGATGATCCCTCACGTGCCGGAGCTCTAGAAGTCTGGCGTCTGGAGGCTCGACTACTTCTTGGGCTTCTCCTTCTTCTAGGAGATTTGTTCCATTATGATCTTCAACATTCCCAGTTGACGTTGAGGTGGAAACTTTGACGTACTTAGGAGTTTCATCTTTAGCGGTCTCATCGAGATCCAGCTGTTCAAGTCGTGCACCTGCATCTTCAAGAATACCACTGGAAGAATTGCTGTTAAGCAAACTTCCTTCATCAAATACAACATTAATTGATTCTTCTACCACTAGGGCTTTCTTATTGAAGACCCTATATGCCCGACTGTGGGAACTATAGCCCATGAATATGACTTCGAAGCATTTTTCACCAAATTTAGTACGCGGGTACTTCCCATTATTTAGTACATAGCATCTGCAACCAAAGATCCTCAAGTAGGACATGGTTGGTTTCCTGCCTCTCAGTAGCTCATAAGGCGTCTTACGATGATGCTTGTTGATCAATGCTCGGTTTTGTACATGACAAGCTGTATTGACCGCCTCTGCCCAGAAGTATTCTGGGAGAGACGCGTCTTTCAACATTGTCGTGCAGGCTTCAATGAGAGTTCTATTTCTCCTCTCCGCAACTCCATTTTGCTGAGGAGTGCGCGGGGAGGAAAACTCATGAAAGATACCTTGTTCTTCACAAAACTCTGTCATAGCACCAGATTCGAATTCTGTTCCATGGTCACTTCTGATTATGACCACTGAGCAGTTAAATTCGTTCTGAACCTGCTTGACAAAACTAGTGAAGATGTCAAACGTATCCGACTTTCGTTTCAAGAAGAACACCCATGTAAACCGAGAATGATCATCAACTATCACTAGCGTATAGGACTTGCCTCCCAAGCTATGAACTTGCATTGGACCAAACAAGTCCATATGTAGAAGGTAAAGACATCGGGAAGAGTCTTTGTCTGCAATGCTCTTAAAGGTAGCCCGAGTCTGTTTGCCCATCTGGCATGCAGGACAGGGGCTATCTTTGATGCACTTGATAACGGGAGCATCCCTTACTAAGTTTTTAGAAAACAGCATACTAATTGTTTTGAAATTAATATGTGCCAATCTCTTGTGCCATTGTTCACAAAGAGATGCACTGCCTGTTGCCACGAGGCATACGGGGGTAGATGAATCTAAACTGAGAAAATTTAAGCAGAAGATATTTCTGCTCCTAATGCCTGTTAATACCGTCTCAGAAGAGGCACATGAAATTATCAGACATTTATCCTTGCAGAACTTAACGTCATAACCTTTGTCACATAACTGACTTACACTGATCAGGTTATGGTATAACCCTTCAACATAAGCCACGTCGGTGACAGAGATTATACCGTTGGAAATCATACCGTAACCTTTGGTGACTCCTCGATCTGACCCTCCAAAGATGACTTTGGGTCCATTCTCGACTGGAGTATAATCACGCAGCAGGATTCTTGTCCCAGTCATGTGCCGGGAGCATCCACTGTCCAAGTACTAGATTGGCGTTTTGGTGGACTTTGGACATTCCTGCAAAACAAAATTAATTTCCCTTAGGAACCCAAAGGAACTTGGGTCCTAGATTCTTGGTTAGTATACTCCCCCTCGGTTGGTTAACCCTACGAGTGGTCGGCCTCGCATTGCTAACATAGGGAGTCTCGTCATACCTCGGATTAAACCAGCAATCCACGGCAAAGTGACCGACTTTGCCACAACACCAACAGTCAAATCTGTTGTACCTCTTCCTAGACTCCTGCTTTACCCTGGGAACGGTGGGTACAGCCGGGGCTTTGGATCTGGAGGTGGAGGCCTCATAGTGATTGCAGTCACATGACTTCTTCACCTTCTGTTCGTTCAGTATAACAGGCTTGGCTCTTGGTGCCTGCTTTCCATTATGGCCGCTAGAGAATTGACCATAATTTCCCATGTGGATTTCCTCATAAGGTGCCTTGAAGGCACTCTCACCGAATTGGCGGGGAAAAGTCCAACCATCATATCGGCTCTTTGGCTTTGCAACCGAGGGCCGGAAATGATGACCAAAGGTTGATTCAAAGTCATGTTGGTTGCAAGGAAAGCTAGGCTTTCTGAACGCAATAGGACTGAGCGGAGCCTTTCCCTTTTCAGCAGCAGAGGCCTTCTTGGCAGCCTTATTCTTCCTCTGGTTCCTGTTTCTCCTGGATGAGGAACCAGATACCCCTACATGCCCCAAGCCAGTTCCTTTGGCCTGAGCAGAGAGGGTATCAACTACTGGAAGAACTGTTTTTGGCATAGAGAAGCTCTTTACGATCTTCCTTTCTGCCGCAAGTTGTTCTTCCAACTTGTCGACTTCCTCCTGCTTAAGATCAAGGAGCTTAAGAGATTCTGAATGCTTCGAAGTCAGGTCAAGGTGCTCCTGTCGGAGAGAAATCAAACTGGCGATCTCTTCCCTTAGGGAGACACTCTCACCCTTAAGGAATTTCACTTCCTTTTTCTCAGCCTTCAATCTCTTATGGCACTCCTCGAAAGTGTTGAGCAGAAGCTCATACTTCTCGAGGAGCTCCGCTTCACGGGCCGAAAGGCTATCCTCAGGGTCATCATCCTGAGACTCAGGATCAGATTCAGAGTCGGAGAGAGGGGTGTGAGCTTTTACCTTCCCAGTAAATGGGGGGCATTCTCCTTCTGAGTCGGAGCGACCCACCCGCCCGAAGTAGGCTTCCTCATCATCACTGGAGTCTGAGGAATCAGACTCACTCAGTGTCTTTGGCCTTTTGGCGATGTAGATCCGCTCTTTCTTCTTGTCTCTAGAGGATTTGTGCTCCTCTCCTTTCCCTTTTTCTCTCTTGCCTTGGTAGCAGTCGGCCATGACGTGTCCTGGCTTATTGCATCCAAAACAAATAATGTCAGAGGAGCGATGTTTGTTCGGTTTAGAAGCATACATGTCAGAAGAATAATTTTTCTTCTGATGCCTGGAGGAGGAGCCGTCTTTCTTTCTTTGATTCCTCATCTTGAGGAACTTCTTGAATTCTCGGGTTATGAGGGAGAAATCCTCCTCGGATAGCTCTGAGCTGGAGGAGCATGGCTCGGAGTCCTCCTCCTCATTCTTTTTCCTGGCACGGTATGAAACCGCACCCTTGCCTTTTCTGGAGTGAATGGCTTTTAGAGCCACAGTCTTTTCTTTGGCTGCAGCCTTCTCTGCTTCTTCTTCTGCTTTCCTGGTGTTCAATTGAAGCTCATAGGACATCAGCTTCCCAAACAGAATTTGCGGGTCTATTTCAGCTAGTCTGCCAAACTCTCGGATGGCGCAGATCTTTGTGTCCCATTCCTTAGTAAGGGACCTAAGGAATTTATCATTAAGTTCACCATCAGTGAACACTCTTCCATATCCTTTGAGGGCATTGACAATCTTGAGGAAGTTCTCGAAGGTGACTCCGATCTCTTCTTTAGGCACTTGTCTGAAGGCCTCATATTTCTGGTTCAGAAGGGATCTCCGATCATCCCTCACTTCATCAGTGCCCTCCATTAGGATAATCAGGCAGTGCCAGATCTCCTTTGCTGTCCTGCAATTGCAGAAGTTCTGCATCATTGAGTCATCGACCGCGCTGACCAGAATGTTCTGCGCCTTCTTGTCAAGTCCCACCAGCACCATCTCGTCCTTGTCCATTTCAGAAATTTTCTTTGACACTTTCTTGGTAGGATCTATGGTGGAGACCTTAGTAGGGACATAAGGTCCCTCCTCCACGATCATGAAGAGTCGAGGATCAACTGCTTCCATGTAGAACCTGATCCTTTCCTTCCAGATAGGAAAGTTGAGCCTGGTGCACACTGGGTTCTTGCCTGTGAACTTGAGCCCGTCCATAGTAGATGTTTGCCTTCTTCTTGACACTAGCGGCAGGATTCTACTCAAGGTGTTAACCTTTTTGATGAGGAACCTCCCTCTGATAACACTTGAAAGTCCACCTAGTGTCAACTACCTTCACCTATGGGGGGGGGGGGGAATAGGTGACGTGCAGCATTTTTGCGGAATTAAAATTGTACCTGCACACGAAAATAAAACGGCACAGCAAACAGAGTACACAAGCTATTTATAGTGGTTCCCCGATTTGGGTACATCCACTTTCCCCCTTCGACCTATCTCCCAACAAGGGACGACTCGGTCTCTTCACCAACAGGATTGAAATCCAATCCTTGCACTATCAGAAGGAACCCTTCCACACGTAGGAGTCAACACTCCCACAACACGGGTTGCACCCAACCCTTACAACTAGGAACCAACGTTCCTTTACAACAAAAATAAACTAGAATGTACAAGAAATACAAACTACTTTTGGAGGCTAAGGTGTCCCTCTTCGTTCGATGAAAGTCACGAAGAGTCCACAACCCTAGATCTCACTTGGAGAGAATCTCCCCGAAACCGGCGGCGGCAAGAAGGGCGACGGCTTGGTTCTCGGGATCGGCGGCGACAACGGAGTGCGGCTGCTGTACTTTGGAGATTCAAACTTCGTAGCGAAGCTAGCTAGGTCTTCCAACGGTCACACTAGGATCGATCGTCTCGATCGATTCAGATGGGAAAAGTTTTCCCGATCAACAAATCAAGAGACAAGGGATCTCTGGTTAGACGCGTGAGACGCTATGCTTGGCTAGGCTTCTGTCGCCGGGAGATCTGGAAGAATCTCGATCAAAGGCGGAGACCAACTAGCACGAGCGGCGACGGCGGAGCAGTTTCGTGATTTAGGTCAAGGTCGGCTGCTCGGCTTCGTCTTTTTCTGTGTCTATCTACTGTTCAAAATACGCGAGTATTTATACAGTAGTATACCTTTTTATGACCGTTGTGGGTCCCACCAGAAGAAACCCTAATATTGGTTCAAAATCAGCGCCTCAACATTTGATCCGGTCCAGCGGGATCCAAAGAATCGTCTAAGGCAAAATCGGCGAGAATCGAAGGTGATTCTCGTCGAATCGGCGAGAATCGAAGGTGATTCTCGTCGATTCGGCGAGAATCAACGGTGATTCTCGTTGATTCGGCGGGAATCAACGGTGATTCTCGTCGATTTTGACTTGATGGCATACTCCGATAAAGTCGAAAGGAGACGTCGAGAATCAGCCAGTGATTCTCGACGATTCGGCGAGAATCACTAGTGATTCTCGCCGAATCGGAGAGAATCACTTGGTGATTCTCGTCGATTCATACTTAGACGATTTTTCGTCTTTCCACCCATGAGCTGCTCTTTGACCCATCCTTGCTCCTTGTCTGCTCTTGCATGATCACGGCCCTGTACTTGAAAATAAGGAAACTCCAATAGAGAGAGTACACGTAGGCCAACACACTGATCTGCTGAACGAGGGATTACGTCGTGCAGACCCGTGTATATTGACCTACTGCACCCTGACATTGGTGTGCACTTAGCGTGGAAAAACTGCAAGCACAACTTGAAATAGTTTGTCAAATACATTGTCTATTTACCTTAGCTTGTTCAGGGGCTTCTTCAAATCAGGTACGTTGTGGATACAATACCCAACAAAGATGACCTTCCCAAATCACATCAGAAATTCCTCCTCCCTAATTCACCCTCACAAGGCCACTTCTCTTCACGAAACCATCCTCCATCACCACATAGAAGAAAGGTGTGGTTGAAGACATCTAAAACCTAGGACACAAGTCCTAGCATGGCCATTCCTAGAAAACTTCTTCTCTCCATCAAGACTCTCTTGAGCTGATAACTCTCATAAGAAAATAACTAGAGATCGAGCTCCAAGGGAGAGGCGAGGAAGCTCACCTCGTTTCCGGCGATTCCACCATTTCCGGCCAAGGATCTTGTGATACTTCTCGGTGGCATCTTCTTCTCCTCAACGGCGGCGGTTCTTCTCCTCCAGGACTTGCACCAGCACCGTCTGCCTCTCTACAGCAGTTCTTCTAGGAAAAAGGGCTTGGCATGGGAGTGAAAAATGGCTAGGGTTTCACTTCCCCTTATATGTGAAAAATTTACACTGGTAGGGACATGATGAGTCCAAATATTACACTGATTTTTGGACTCATCTGGGCCAGTTTTATCGTCTTAACACTGCACTTGAGACCTATAACTTCTTATATTTGCTTATTTTCCTATTTCATGATTAAGTGCACTTTAGGCCTGTTTTTGTGTGCTTTAGATGTTTCTGTATTTTCGTTTGTTTTACTTGTTCTCTCGCCATGTCTTTAGAATGTGGTGTGCACTTTTGATTGCCTATCTGCCTCTTTTGCTGGTGCATGGGTCGTGTGTGTGCTCCGGAACAGCTTGGGAGACCCCGACGATACAGGAACACTACACACGATCACTGGACTGACTGCACGCGACCACTGGTTGTGCGCCACTAATCGTGCACATTACATTCTCCTTTTCCCTAGTTCTGTCTTGACGATCACACGATCAATGGACCTATTGCGCACGACCATTGGTCATGCGCTGGTGATCGTGCGCTCTGTCCTCTTCTTATTCTTAGTTCTGTCTGGGTAATCGCACGAGCACTGGCCATTGTGCGCACGACCACTGCTCGTGCGCTTTTACCTCTTGCTTTCTGCAGTTCTGTCTTAGCCAATCACACGATCAGTGGATTCAGTGCGCACGACCACCGGTCATGCACCATAGATCGTGCGCATATCTGCTGATGTTTCTATAAAAGTTGCAAGTTTAATTGGAAATTGCGCACGATCATCGACCGACAGTGCGCACGACCACTGGTCGTGCGCCACTGATCGTGCGCTCTGCTTATTCTGCCTCCGTAATTAAGGGTCTGCTCCGCGATTTAGGGCAACGCTGGTCATTTCTGCGATCGGAGAGTGCACGGGAAGTGCCGTTCTACTTCTCCAGCTGCTCCATCCACCTCCACCTTCATCGGGAGTCCGTAGCCGGTGATTCCGAAGCTTTCCAAACCATCCGGCGAAGCTCCCGGCCAATGATGACCTCAACTCCAAGCTTTCCACCGGAGTTGGAGAAGAATAGGACCTAGAGAACAGACTCAAAGGCCTTCGACGTGACAGCTCGTTGGTACCGGAAGCCTCCTCGGACTGAGCCCGGAAGCGGATTGACAACTCGCTATTCCGGCCACGACCTGCGGTGGACCTTCACCCTCTAGTGGTTTAATCCTCTTCCCCTTCCTCCGTTGTATGAAGTGATTTTATATTGTAATGAACTACATTTACTACTCTATATCTAAGTGGATGTTTGTAGTTTTCATTTGATTTTGAGTTGTGTGTTGTGAATGTGCCTCGCCCACTCCACATCTGTTGGAACACCCTATTACTGATTTGGGAAAGGATCACTATGACTTTTAGGAAATCTGTTTTGACCTTCTTGTATAGATCTAAAGGTCAATTATAATTGAGTCTAAGGGTTAGTATTTAGGTTTGAAAGCTGCCCTCAAGACCAGATATTTCAGTTCAGGAGACTAAGTCATTTCGTCGAGCTCAGTACGACGAATCGTCGAACTCCATTCGACGATCGCTGAGCTCACTTCGACGAATCGTCGAACTCCATTCAACGATCTCTGAGCTCAACTTCAACGAGTCGTTGAACTCCATTCGACGACCTTCGAGCTCAAATCGATGCTCCTGTGTCCAGTTTGTTTCTCTCTCTCTGAGCTCAGTTCGACGATAGTTGAGCTCAGATTGACGATCTCTGTTTCAGTCTAAGTCCAATCTCTGAGCGCAATTCAACGATAGTAGAGCTCAGGTCGACGTTTTTCTGGTGAGATCGACGTTTTTCAAGATTCAAATTCAGACAGTTATGGAATTATTCTCAGCATTTATGTCAAGGATCTTGTAGCCGTTTTCAATTAATCTGGAGCAAGTTTCAAGGGATTTTCAAAGGAATGTTTTATTGGACTTTCGTCCAGAAGACAAAATGCTGTTAATGAAGTCATTTATGACAGGCTAACGGCTATCTTGGATAGAGAAATATTCATTCAGCTCAAGGAATAAAAGATGAGTTTTTTTTATCATCCCTGCATAACACAGAACATCATCAACAAGTGAATAACAACAAGAAAAAGAGTTGCAGATATTCACAGTCTTAGAATCCTTACAAGAACACACATCACAAAAGGAAATCAACATACTGAAACTTTCAGATCCCTCTTGATTCCAGTGTTCAAAGGCCATCTTCATTCAAGACTCCAGATACCACACATTTCAGTTGTTGCTGAAATCATCTTTTGATGGAGATCAAATTTTCTGAAGACCTATCACCCTACTGCAAAGCTTCACTTCTTGAACAACTCAAGATCTCAGGAGGATCTTTGACAACATCCACTATCTTCTCTCTGATTGTTGACAGAGAAGATCATCTCATCCCTCTCTCTCTCTCTCTGCTGTAA
Source organism: Platanthera guangdongensis (assembly GCA_039583875.1). Classification (NCBI taxonomy): domain Eukaryota; kingdom Viridiplantae; phylum Streptophyta; class Magnoliopsida; order Asparagales; family Orchidaceae; genus Platanthera; species Platanthera guangdongensis. Next base: position 24,833,566 of record CM077149.1, read on the forward strand.
CGGGTTTATCAAACTCCCTTCAAAAGTTTGTGCTAGTTTCTGAGACCTTGTCAAAACTCAGTGGTGGAAAGACACCTGATCAAAAAATCTGGTTTGGTTTTTGAGCACCTTATCAAAAGCTCATTGGTGCCCAGGACACCTGATCAACTCATCCTGTAGTGGATTCCTACCTAGGGTGGTAGAAGAGTGGATATACCCAGATTGATTAGGGAACCACTATAGCTCCTTGTGTCATCTGGTTGCTTACTTTCTTTTGTTTTCTGGCTGTGGTTTGTGATTGCTCTGTGTTTAGTTAGTTGCTGTGTTTGCTTTATTTCATTTGCTTCCCTGTTCACTTAGGAATACAACAAGAGTTGTAAAAAGTTTTTCAGCAAGCACCATACTCTATTCACCCCCCTCTAGAGTATATTAGATCTAACCTGCACTTTAATTTGGTATCAGAGGGAGGTTGGTTAAAAATACCACATCTTCCAGGTTGGTTAAAATACCACACCTTAGTGGTTGCACAGGCTAACACCTGAACCCAAAGATCCCTCTAGTTAGATCTGCTTGTTTTGATTTTGTTATTAGAATTATTTCTTCACAAAACATGGCCCAAAACAAAGATTATGCTAGCACCAGACCTCCACTGTGCAATCTATCTAAGTTTGCACTTTGGAAGGCAAGGATTAGACTGTACATGAACACTATTGATGAGGACATTTTCAATTCTGTTTTGACAGTGTGTCCAAGACCTCCAGAGAATACAAGTACAAGTGCTGTTCCACCTCCTTCAGGAACAGATGCAGAAATAAAGAAATGGAAAGTTGCAGATGCAAAGGCTATGAACATTCTAGCCCAGACTATGTCTGATTAAATATTCCAAAAGGTAGCTGAATGCAACTCAGCAAAGGACATCTGGGACAAGTTATCTGAGATAGTCTCAGGATCTGCTGATGAGAGAAAAGATAGAAGATCTCATCTCATAACCCAGTATGATAATTTCAAGAAAGGAGAAGTTGAGTCAGTAGAAGACATGTATAATAGACTCAGTCTCATAGTCAATGAGCTGAAAACTTTGGACAAGGAGATCTCATTGTCTGAGCTCAATGATAAAATCCTAATGTGCTTCCCATGCACTTGGGACTCAAGGATCTAGCCAATCAAGGATGCCAGAAGCCTAAATGAGATCACAACTGAAGCTCTCTTGGGCAAGCTGAAGTCTTATGAGCTGCTCATCAAGAATAGAGAAGAAGAGCAGAAGGCTGCTTCACCAACAGTCAGAAAAGAGAAGTCAATAGCTTTCAAAGCCATTGAAGATCAGCCTGAAGACAAAGTCATAGGCAATGAAGAGCTGCTAAGCCTACTGGCCTAAAGGTTTTACAAAATGGCCAGGAAGGATTTTAGGAAAAGATCATACAGAGAGCACGACAAGCCAAGGTATGACAAATCAAATAACAAAGAGATTATTTGTTTTGGTTGTAGGAAACCAGGCCACATTGTGCCTGACTGTCCAGAAAATAAAAACAAGGACAAAAAGGACAGGAAAGAAAGGAGAAAAGAAAAGGACTTCAAGAAGAGCAGCAATGGCAAACCCTCCTCCAGCAAGAAAAAACACACAAGGAAGGGATTTGTTGCTGAAACTTGGAGTGAGACAGAAGAAGAATCAGAAGCTTCATCCAGCTCAAGTGATGATGAAGATGATGCTGAAGAAAAAGAATTCTGCATGATGGCTATCAATGCCTCACAACAAAATTCTGATGCAGAAGAATCAGAGTCAGAATCAGAGACTCAATCTGAAGAGGATCAGGTAATAAGTTCTTTTGATTTCAATTCTGAGGACTTCAAGTGTGAGTATAAAGCACTATGTTTAGATTTATTAATATCTAAGAAGGAAATCATTTCTCTCAGAAATCAATTATCTGAATACAGTACTTTAAAATCAGATAACCTCAAACTCTCTGAGGAGTTGGAATGTTGTAGGGAGCAGATAGCCTCACTGAAAAGTGAACTATCAGAGGCCAAGAAGCTTGAAGAATCCCTCAATGGGAGAAGTATCAAGCTAATGGACATCACAAGCACAGTGAACTCAAGATTCAATAGTACACTGGGCTTGGGTGCTTCATCCAGCCAACCTATAGTACTAACAACCACAATTAAATTTATCTCTGATAAAGGTAAGAGAGTTGTAGAGGTAGCTAGGAAAAATTCTGACTTACCCAAGAAAACAAGAGTTCAACAGAAATCGTCGAACGGAGCTAGACGATTGTTGAACGGAGCTCAACGATATCAGGCTAAATCGTCGAGCTCAGGTCGACGATCTCCAAACCCTGAACTATGCCACAGTTGAGCGGGACTGGCCGTGGACCCCACAAAGATTCAGGCAGTTCAAGACTGGCCTTAGTTGAAGAAGGCCACGGATGTCCGAAGTTTCCTGGGATTGGTCGGATACTATCGGAAGTTTGTGTAGGGATTTTCTCAGATAACCCTCCCATCACTTCTTTGACGAAGAACACACCGTTCATTTGGACGTCGTAGTGTAAGGAGGCCTTCCAGGAGTTAAAGAGTCGGCTTATGTCGGACCCTATCCTCACCCTTCCATCTGGTAAGGAGGGCTTCCAGGTGTATGCTGATGCATCTTTTCAGGGGATGGGTGCTGTATTGATGCAGCATGGTCATGTGATAGCATACGCCACACGACAGCTAAAGAAGCACAAGCAGAACTACCATGTTCACGAATTGGAGATGGGAGCAGTAGTGTTTGCTCTGAAGATTTGGCGACATTACCTCTATGGTGTGTACTGTGACATATTTTCGGATCACAAGAATCTGAAATATATTAATACGCAGAAGGAGTTGAATGTTTGCCCGAGAAGATGGCTGGAGTTAATATCTGATTATGAGTACACGATGCACTACCACATAGGGAAGGCGAATGTGGTAGCCAATGTACTGAGTCTTAGAGCCACCACCTCTGGAGCTGAGCCCCAGATTATATCCATGGAGCTGGTGTAGAGATTAGAAGATATGCACATCACACTGGTATCGTCTGACGACCCCGAGCTCTATGAGGACTATCTAGCCGCGATGAGCACCACAGATGACATTCGAGATCGAGTTAGAGATGGGCAGAGGTAGGATGCCAAGCTAGAGCCGATATTCCGGGCCTTGGAGGTAGGCACTACTGCAGATTACACGCTGAGGGATGGTCTGGTATGCTTCAGAGGACGAGTTTATATACTAGAGGGAGGCGAGGTCTGGGAGGTATTCGGTACACCCGGGAGTTACGAAGATGACTGCGGACCTGAGGAAGACCATGTACTGGCAAGGCATGAAGAATGATATCACCTACTTTGTGACCCACTGCGAGACATGCCATCTAGTGAAGGCGGAGTGCAGGAACCCCGCAGGATTATTGCAACAACTCTCGGTGCCGGAGTGGAAGTTTTATGATATCACGATGGATTTCATACATGGGCTTCCTCGATCTCGGACGGGGAATGATTCGATCTGGGTGATCATTGACCGGCTGACGAAGGTAGCCAGATTTATCCCGATCAGGAAGGACGATTCGATTGGTGTGATGGTGCGGAAGTTTGTGGAGCAGTTCGTCCATTATCACAGCGTACCCAGGACGATCATATCGGATCGGGATGGACAGTTTACATGCAAGGAATGGCAATCAGTGCATACCTACTTGGGTATTCGGCTGACCGTCAGTACAGACTTTCACCCTCATACAGACGGACATACAGAGCACACCAATTAGACTTTGGAGGATCTACTTCACCTATTCATTCTGGACTGTGGAGAGCCTTGGGAGAAGCTATTGCCACTGGTCGAGTTCTCTTATAACAACAGCTACCAGTCCAGCATATGGATGGCACCTTACGAGGCTCTATATGGATGAAGGTGTAGGACTCCGCTGTTATGTATACAGGACAAAGAGCTGAAGGTGTTGGGATCGGAGTTTGTTTAGGACATTGAGGCTTAGGTGAGGCTTATACGGGATCAGATGCTGGAGGCGCAGAGCAGGCAGACCAAGTATTACGATGTGAGATACCATCAAGTAGAGTTCCAGGTTGGAGACCGGGCATTCTTGAAGATACGACTGATACATGGAGTCTCACAAGTTCGTGGACGGAAGAAGAAGCCCAGCCCGAGATATGTGGGGCCTTACAGGATCCTGGAGCGGATTGGTCCCTTGGCATACAGGCTAGAGCTACCGTCGGAACTGGAGGTCCTGTATGATGTTTTCCAAGTCTCCTCCCTTAGGAGGGCTCTACTGAAAGATGGGGGTTAGAACTGATCTACTCTAGAGGGGGGGGGGGGTGAATAGAGTAATTAAAAATCTTTTTTGGCTGTTTCTAAAATAATTATCAGTGTAATAAAATGAATGAAACCAATATTAACAGAAAGGAAAAACAGTCGAAGTTAATCTGCTCTAACACAACACATCTAGCCTAAACTATCACGGCCACTGAAAGTGAAGGTTAGATCTGAAATACTCTAAAGGTGGGGGGGGGTGAATAGAGTATTATGCTCTCTACAAAATCTTTACAACTTTTGCTGTAATCCTAGGTGAACAGGTTAGTAATCAAAGTAATAAGTACAACAACCTAACAAATCACAGAACACAGCCAAAACAAAAGAAAAGGGGCAACCAGACGACACAAGAAATTATAGTGGTTCCACAACATGGGTACATCCACTCTTATACCACCATGGTAGGAATCCACTCAGATTTTTGATCAGGTTCCTGACACCAATGTGCTTATGTTCAGGTGCTCAAAAACCAAAACCTCAAGTCTTTTGGTAGGAGATTTGCAACCAGGAATAATTTTGAAGGGAATTAAAACCCTATACAGGGGATGTAAAAAGGGGTGATGGTGTCTTCTCTTTCTCAATAACAACTGAGAAGACTAGTGGATTGATTTCAGCAGATTGCTCCGCCTGAGATCTTGAATGGATCAGGAAATCTGGAGCACTGCTTCCGGGTGACAGGTCTTCAAAACTTGATTGCCTTGACCAGAGATTGCTTCAGGAACTTCTTTGACAGATAGAGATATTGTTGTCCTTCTGAAGTTGTCCTGTAGGGTTGAAAGAAGAAGACTCTTGATAAAGATTGTATGTTCTTCTTCTTCTTGACGATGATGTTCTATGGCCAAGGCTGATTACAGTGAGTGAAAACTTTTTATTTCTGAAAGACTTCTTGAATGTAATGTGTGTCTGTGTGTCACTGCTTAATCTTTTCTTCTTTTTGTTAAAACTGACTGAAGAACACATTCGAAGTTAGAATATGTGAGCAGTAAATGTAGTCGGCCTGGGAAGGAAGCGACAATGAATGAATTCCCTAACTTTCCCACGGAAAAATGGTATGTAATGATCCATGATCAATGCTCGTTCTAACGGTAACATTCCGAGAAGATTGAGCATTAATTACTCAGGAATCATCGCCAAGAAAAGGGATAGAAAACTGGAGAATACCTAAGTCTGGAATCGTTGAACGAAGAAAAAAAATCGTCGAGCTGAGGTCACAGTTCGTCGAGCTGAGCTGATGAGTTCGTCGACCAGACAATAGCAATTAGTCTTCAAGGGAAACTTGTCAATTCTGCTACAAACTTCGTCGAACTGGCAATCATCATTCGTCGACTAGACAATCATCATTCGTCGAACTGAGATCCAAATTCGAAGATCGAAGAATGATTGTGGACTTATAATTTGATAAGTCTCTTGCTGAGAAGAATTCAAATAGAAGACCAGAGATCGTCGACCAAAGAATATGGTTCGTTAAGATGAGATCGACGAACGTCGCTGATTCGTTGAGCTGAGATCGACGAACGTCGAACAGATTTCATTGAGCTGAAAATATCTCTAAGTCTTGAGTTTCTCTGGCAGTCTGGAGGATGGCTAGTCCACAGGATGATGTTCTAAGGACAAACCCTAGACTCTAGGACACAACCAATGACCTTACTATACAAGGTGGGTCAAAGACATCCTAGCTCAGTGGACCTAGCCCAAATCCAAACTAGGGATCCAACAATCTCCCCCTATTTGGGTGAGGTCACTAAGTGAAGACACAGACTGAAACAAAGCAGTAAAAGCATATATCTGATAGAGAATTTATAACAAATGTAGTAGATATATGAAAGCTTTGTTCAGAAACATAACCAGAGAGTTATAAAAGCAAAAACAGGAAAAAAAGAAAAAAAAAACTTAGATCATATCTTGCTTTTCTTGAATTTGTCTTTGTCTTTCTCTTTGCTGCTGCTACTGCTACTAGCTCCAGGCTTTGAGAATTTGATCTCTCTGTTTGGATTAGCTGCCTGACCTACAGTCATTGTCATATCAGCTATACCAAGCATATTCTGAGAAGAGGCTCTGGGAACAACAGCCTCTAGATGGAGCTTCATATAGTCATCAACATTGAAAAGCTTGTTTGCTTTGTCAAACCTTTTAAGTTCTTCTTTTCTATACTTTGACATGGTTGACTATCCTGAGATGTACTTTCCTTCAGCTTTTGCTTTATTAATCAATGAGAGCCCAATCAGTTCCTGGAATCTGGCCATTTTAGCAGTGTTAGCTGTTTCAGGATCCTCAAAAGGAATAGGAGTTGAATAAGGTCTTTTGGGACTGTCAGCCTTCTGTTCTACAGATACATTTTGTTGTTGCTGCTGAGGTTGTGGTCTGCCTGAAAATTGTTGCCTCTACTGGTAACCTCCTAAAGACTTGCTCTGATGCCTTTGGTAGGTTTGTACAGGAGCAGGCTTTGGAATTGAGGAACTGGAAGTATCAGCATCTGGAGGAGGAGGAGGAGGATCGTTTCTGTATCTAACAACTGGTGAAAAAGAGTATCTCCTGCTTTTATTTCTTTCCTTTTGTTGATTCTTTGACAGCCACCCCCAAGCAGGCATTCCCTCATAGGGAGTGATGTTATGCAAGATGTAGTAGGAAGTGTCAGGTGTTGGATTGGGCTTAGGAGCAGGAGGAGGAGGATCCTATCTCTTCTTTGACAACATTTGCTTCTTCTTCTTGGCAGCTTCTTCATCTGAATCATCATCTTCCTCTTCCTCATCTGAGCTAGACGCTTTAGGATTGGCATACAGAGCATCAATCTCTCTTAGGGTAACTGCAGAGATCTGGGGCTTGGCTGGTTGAACTGGAGCTGGAGAGCTGATTAAGACTGAGTGCTCTTCTTGAGCTTTATTCTCTTCCTTAATATCTGCTAGAATCAATGCATCCAGGTCAGGCATTGGGTAATCATTCATAACAAAAATTGGGGCAGAAATCTCTTCTGGGGGGGAAGAGAGGGCTTGCTCTGGAACAGCAAAACTATCACTAAGTTGCTTAGCAACTGTAGGACTTATTGGAGAGGTGATAGGAATGATAGCCAAGGATGGCTTAGCAGAAGGGAGCTGTACATAATTTGTATCAAAAGATCTCAACAAAACAGCCAAATAACCTGTGGGATTGAAATGGAAATCACCAACAGGTTGTATCTGCTCTGGAACTGACTCATCTAATTCAATGTCAGTATCCATAAAATGAATCAATTCAATCAAATCTGAATAAAAGTTTGTCAAACTTGCTGCTTCTGCATCTGAAACTGCTGTAGGAGGAACTGCTGCTGCATCTGAAACTGCTGCTGCATCTGAAACTGCTGCTACTACTACATCAGCTGCTGCTTCATCACAGAGCATCTCCCCCTGCCTGGTTTTAGGAGAACCTGGAGCCAGGCCCCTGAATGAAGAGGGGGCAGCAGAAAGAAGAGATACTTGGGCAGATAAAGAGTTGATAGAATTTACAAGAGGTGTAATGGCCTCTGTGATTAGGGATTTGATGTGGGGAGTGAGCAGGGTTATGATGGTAGATACAGTGGGGGTTTCCAAAGATGGTGAAGTATTTGGTGATGGTAGAGAAGTAGATGAAGGGAGGGGAACAGATGGAGGGGATAGAGGTGGAATAACATCTATCATGGTGGTGTCTGGTGGATGTGGAGAATGGGATGGTATATAAAAATGTGGAATTTTAAACAGATGAGGTGGAGGAGGTGATGCTGGAGGAGACATAGCAGGGGATTCATGAGTTGATGGAGAAATATGAATGGGGGAATTTGGAGGAGTTGGAAGATTGGCTGAGAATGGAAGATGGGTTGCTGGAAGAGGTTGTGGAGATGGGATTGCCTCTTCTACAGGTTGGGGAGTGGCCTTCACGGCCCTTGTGCTCTCAGAAGCGGGGATGGAAGAGGAGGAAGCCTTGGATGGCTTAGAGATCGTCCTCTCCCATCTGCCAAACAAAGCGCATGTGAGGCGCTTGCTGGCATTGATGAATATGGTCGGGGAGACCATGAATTCACCAGCTTTTGCTTGAAGGAAAATCCCCAGGATTCTTCCAAAGCATACCTCTTTCTTAGTATTTTTCTTCTTGATCAAATCAAAGAAGATCTTGCCCCAAGTAACGTGACTCTTGTAGACCACCGCGCACATGATAAGAAATTGGTATCTTGTTATGTAATCATGCACGGTGTGCTTGCCCATCAACACTTTCCCACAATATCCGCCAAGAACTGGTAGGCGGCAGAAAGTTGTTTCTTTAACAACTTGTTAGGGTTACTCCCAGTAAACCCTATCAGATTCAGCATCGAACTATACTCATCAGAATCTATATCCAAATCGTCTTCTCCATTGACCAAACCAAAAATCTCAGAAATAACGGCGGGGGATAAAGAAACAACATTAGCCCTAATATTCCCTGTCAAGATGTTGTCCTCAGAAGTAGAAGAAGTATATACCCATTATTTAATCTCCATTGCATGCAGTTTGATTCTCCTGGTCATAAAATCCTTGAGACCAAGCTCTTCTAGAAGTTCCAGAATGTAGAGAAATATAGGGTCAGAATGCTGAAATGAATCAAAATCTATATCAAAGCCTGGATCGAATTTCATTGCAGCCAGGGTGCTCGCTGGAACCGCCATTGATTACCTGCAAGAGAAACAAACAGCGATCAAGTGCAACAGGAACTGAAAGCGCGGGATGGAGGTCGAAGAAAACCTAGATAAAAGGGTTTCCTGAATATGAATCGACAAACTCCGTTCCATGAAAAAAAAAACAGTTCTCCGAACTGAGGTTGACGAAATAAATTATAGACAAATAATTCGTCGATCTCATCCAGAAGAAACGAAAACAGTTCGTCGAACTCCATTCGACGAAATATCTTCTGAAGCAAAGTTCGTCGATCTCCGGTCGACGAAAATTATTTCCACATAGAGAATTCGTCGATCTCCGTTCGACGAGCATCTCTCAAACTTTCCCTAATTCGTCGAACTCCGTTCGACGAACTCTGGAAAATTCGTCGAATGCAGATAGAAACTAATTTAACTCTTCTCCATTGATCATTCCCAGTTGATTTATAAAGAACAGATGATTTTTCTCATCCAAGGGTTTGGTGAAAATATCTGCTCTCTATAAATCAGTAGGAATATGGATTAGATTAATTTTCTTTTTGTCAACATTATCTCTAATGAAATGATGCCTTATATCAATATGTTTAGTCCTACTATGGTGAACTGGATTCTGTGCTATAGCAATAGCACTAGTATTATCACAAAATAATGTTGAATTATTTAAGTTGACACCATAGTCTAGGAGTTGGTTTTGTAACCATAACATTTGTGAACATCAGCTACCAGCAGCCATATATTCTGCTTTTGCAGTTGATGTATACACAAATGTTTACTTTCTACAAAACCAAAAGACAAGTCTCATACCCAGAACTGGCAAGTTCCAGAGGTACTTTTCCTGTCCACTCTACATCCAGCATAGTCAGCATCTGAGTATCCAGTTAACTCAAACTCTGACTCTACAGGATACAGAGTCCTAGATTTGGACAACTTTTTATATATCTCAAAATTCTTTTTAAGAAAATAAGGTGAGATTCTTTGGGGTTCACTTGGAACCTAGCACAAAGGCATGTGGCAAACATGATATCAGGCCTGCAAGCTATTAGGTATAATAGGGATCCAACAATTGTCCTATAAAGCTTCTGATCTACAGGTTTCCCTGCTGCATCAGAATCCACAACAGCATTGGTAGCCATAGGTGTTTTCATTCCTGAAGCATCACCCATCCCAAACTTCTTAATAAGCTCTTTAGCATACTTAGCTTGGGAGAGGAAGATACCATCAGGGAGCTGCTTCACGTGGAGACCAAGGAAGTAGGAAAGCTCACCCATGTTACTCATCTCAAATGTGGAATGCATGAGGTCAGCAAACCTCTCGCATAATTTGGGATCAGTAGAACCAAAGATGATGTCATCCACATATATTTATACTAACAATATTTGGTCCTTATGATATCTAGTGAAAAGGGTTTTATCTATGGTTCCTCTTGTAAATTTATGCTCTAAAAGAAAGCTTGCTAAGGTCTCATACCAAGCTCTTGGAGCTTGCTTTAAACCATAGAGAGTTTTATGCAATTTAAACATAAAAGAGGGTTGAGTTAGAGAGATAAAACCTGGAGGTTGTTCCACATAAACCTCTTCTTGAAGCACTCCATTCAAAAATGCACTTTTTACATCCATTTGGAAAACTTTGAATCTCCTGTGAGCTGCATAGGCAAGGAATATTCTTATGGCCTCTAACCTTGCAACAGGGGCAAAGGTTTGGTCATAGTCAATTCCTTCCTCTTGCCTGTAGCCCTGAGCAACAAGCCTAGCCTTGTTTCTCACAATGTTTCCTTAAGCATCCAACTTGTTTCTGTAGACCCATTTAGTTCCAATAACTGGGTAGTTATGAGGTCTTGGAACCAAATCCCAAACTCTACATCTCTCAAACTGATTTAGTTCCTCGTGTATTGCAATGATCTAGTGGGGATCTTGATTAGCTTCATGGATGGAGAGAGGTTCAATCTGAGAGAGAAAATAGGCATGCATCAAGTCTTGGTTGAGTTGATGCCTTATCTAAACACCTGCTGAAATGTCTCCAATCACTTGAGATCTGGGGTGATCTTTAAGTGTGACAAGATTAGTTGGTGGAGTTTGTTCAGCAATAGCTTCTATAATTAATTCCTCTTAAGGAATGTTATTAGCTGTTGAGGGAAGTTCAGCCACTTCCACTAGAATTTCTTCTTCACTGCCTTCAACAACTTGTGGAGAAGGATGGGTTGACACGTCTTGGGTAAGGTTTAGTCCATCCAAAGACTCACACAGTTATGGAACCTGCAAAGAGCTTATGGTAGAAATCTCTTTCTCCTTATAAGACATGTTAGCTTCATCAAAAGATACATGGACTGACTCTTCAATTTTAAGAGAGGATTTATTAAAAACCCTATAGGCCTTGCTTACTTGGGAGTATCCTAGAAAAATCCCTTCTTCAGCCTTAGCCTCAAACTTTCTAATGTATCTTTTGTTGTTTGTGTGAATATAACATATACAACCAAAAACTTTAAAATATGTGATTTTAGGTTTCTTTCCATTAAGCAATTCATAGGGGGTCTTATTTTTCAAGTTATGTATAAGGCTTTTTTTCAGGACATAGTTAGCTGTGTTTACAGCTTCTGCCCAAAAGGATAGAGGCATGTAAGCATCTGCCAATAATGTACCTGAAGCTTCAATGAGTGTCCTATTTTTCCTTTCAGCTACCCCATTTTGTTGGGGAGTTCTAGTGGCTGAGAAACACTGCCTGATACCTTCCTTCTCACAGAACTCATGCATTAGAAGAGACTCAAACTCTGTGCCATGATCACTTTTGATCAATGCAAAATGAGTAGAGAACTCAATCTGTATGGTCCTGAGGAAATATGTAAGAACCTTGAATGTGTCTGACTTAGTTCTCAAAAAGGCCACCCAACTGAATCTGGAGAAGTTATCAACAATCACTAAAGTGTAAGACTACCCTCCTAGGTTTTGTACTGCAATGGGTCCAAATAGGTCCACATGAAGCAAATACAAAATCCTAGGTGAATCACTCTTATTAATAAATTTGAAACTAGTTTTTGTTTGCTTGCCTAATTGACAAGCCCTGCATAGGTTTTCCTTCTCGTAGGGACTAGAAGGTAAGCCTATAACAAGGTTGTCTTTAGATAACCTAGCTATATTTTTAAGGTTTACATGACCTAATCTTTAATGCCACAACTCATTTTGGTTACTAGTGATATTGAGTAAACAAACATCAGTTTTGGCAGAAATAAAATCTACTAGATATATGTTACCTTGTCTAGTTCTAATTAAAACAGTTTTGTTTTCATTATTAATAATAGAATATGAGGTAGAGTTAAAGTGTACCTAATAACCTTCATCATATAATTGGCTTATGGATATTAGGTTATGTTTGACTCCTCTTACATATGTTACTCTCCTGAAGGTAACTATTCCAATCTTTACTGGTCCATATCCTTCAGACTGGCAACAATTTGAATCACCAAAGATCCACTTTGGTCCTAGCTTGGACTTGTAATTAGATAGATTGTCCTTGCTCCCTGTCATATGCTTGGAGCAACCACTGTCCAAGTACTAGGTCTGACTCACCCTTGGAAAGCTCTTTACCTGTAATGAAAAACAAACATTAATTGTTCTTAACCCAGGTTACCTTGGGTCCTTTATTTTATTGAAATGAAAAGCTGGATATAACTGACAAAATAAGTTGAGATTTATAACCTAAGGGGTGATATCTCCTAGGTGGAATAACCTAATCAGCTACTGGAGTAAATGGTTTATTAGCTGGCTTAGAATTTCTGTAAGAGAAATGATTTATGTTTGGTCCTTCTGGGTTCGACGAATTTTTGTAAGTTCGTCGACCAGAGTTCGACGAATGGGGCTGCGATCGTTGATCTCTGCTCAGAGAATGACAATAGTCATTTTCTGCGCCCCATGTTCATCGACCTCTGTTCGACGAACCATACAAAGTTCGTCAATCGCAGTTAGACGAATTGTTATTACTGAAGTTTGCATTCAGCGTTCGTCGATCTAGGTTCGACGAATGGGCCACATTTCATCGATCTGAGTTCGACGAATACTGCGGAACCTTGTTTTTATTAGCTGTTTTCTGATTTTTATTACTCTTGTCTATGGGTTTTGGATTGTTTTCAGACATTGGTTTGTCTATTATCTTCTCTTTTCCCTTGGCAGAAACGAATTTAATGGGTGTTGCAAGGATATTTTTCTTAATAATGAGGGCAAACTTGATGATGCACCCAAGCCCAGCTTGCCATTTAATCTGGCATTTACTGTGCTTGTTATGTCCATCAGCTTGATACTTCTTCCATTGAGAGATTGCTCAAGTTGTTTAGCTTCACATAAATCAGATTTTAATTTAATTATCTGCTCATTTGCTAAAGTTAGTTGATCTTTTAGTTTAAAATTTTCTGAGTTAACAGATTCAAGGTTTCCTAGTTTTTCTCTAAGGGTTTTTACTTATTTCTCTGAACTAATTAAATATAAACACATGGTCTTGATTTCAATTTTAAATGAATCAGAATTATAATCAAAATTTGAAAGAACCTGATCTACCTCTGACTCTGAGGCTGCCTCATCTTCAGATACACTTTCTGATCCTGAACTGCTCCTGGAGGCATCAATTGCCATAAGGCAAACCTCCTTGTTTCTTGCTTCTTCCTCTTCTTCACTTGAGCTAGAGGAGGATGATTCTTCTTCAGTATCACTCCATTTTTCAGCAACAAAGCCTTTGTCTCTCTTTTTGTACTTGCTGGAGGAGGGTCTGCTGCTGTGTTTTCTCCTGGAGTCTTTTTCTCTACTTTTCTCCTTCTTCTGGCTTTCTGGACATTCAGAGATGTAATGTCCAGGCTTTCTACATCCAAAGCACACAACCTCCTTTGTTGGTGTCTTGTCATATTTGGGCTTATCATCCTGCTTGGATGATTTCCTTCTGAAATCCTTTCTATCCATCTTATAAAATCTTTTTGCAAAGAGGCTCATTAGTTCTTCATTGGATGTTGAGGTATCACTTTCCTCTGATGCCTTGAAAGCTATACTGTGATCTTTTCTCACTGGAGTTGTTGATTTCTGTTCAGCTGCTTCTCTTGATTTAATCAACTGCTCATAAGACTTTAGTTTGCCTAGCAGAGATTCAGTTGATATCTCATTTAGTCTTCTGGCTTCTTTGATAGACCAGATTCTTTAGTCCCAAGAGCTAGGGAAGCACATCAAGATTTTGTCATTCACATCTGTAAGGGTGATATCTTTATCCAAGGTTTTAAGCTCATTGATGATTGAGCTCAACCTATTGTACATTTCAGCAACTGATTCAGCCTCATCTTTCTTAAAATTCTCATACATGGATATGAGATTTGATCTCCTGTCTTTCCTTTCATCAGCTGAACCAGCTACCATTTGGTTGAGGGAGTCCCAAATGGCCTTGGCTGAGGTGCACTCAGCCACCTTCTGAAATATATCATCTGACATAGTCTGAGCCAAGATGTTCATTGCTTTTGCATCTGCAATTTTGGCTTTCCTCGGGGCTTCAGTCCACTCAGGTGGTAGCACTGCTATTGTTCTTGAAGATGTTGCAGAAAATGTGAAGACTTAGGGGGGACCTGTCAAAATAGAATTGTAGATATCTTCATCAATAGATTTCATATACAATTTGATTCTTGCCTTCCAGATGACAAATCTGTTAAGATTGCATACTGGAGGTCTGATGCTTGCATAATCTTTGTTTTGAGCCATTCTGTGAAGATATAAATCTAATAAAGAAAACAAAATAATCAGATCTAACAAGAGGGATCTTTATGGTTCAAGTGTTAGCCTGTGCAACCAACAATAACAAACAATAACCAACCTCGCTCTGATACCAATTGAAAGTGAAGGTTAGATCTGAAATACTCTAGAGGGGGGGGGGGGTGAATAGAGTATTGTGCTCTCTACAAAATCTTTACAACTTTTGCTGTAATCCTAGGTGAACAGGTTAGTAATCAAAGTAATAAGTACAGCAACCTAACAAATCACAGAACAAAGCCAAAACAAAAGAAAAGGGGCAACCAGACGACACAAGAAATTATAGTGGCTTCCCAACCTGGGTACATCCACTCTTCTACCACCCTGGTAGGAATCCACTCAGATTTTTGATCAGGTGCCTGACACCAATGAGCTTTTGTTCAGGTGCTCAAAAACCAAAACCTCAAGTCTTTTGGTAGGAGACTTGAAACCAGGAATAATTTTTAAGGGAATTAAAACCCTGTACAGAGGATGGAAAAAGGGGTGATGGTGTCTTCTCTTTCTCAATAACAACTGAGAAGACTAGTGGATTGATTTCAGTAGATTGCTCCCCTTGAGATCTTGAATGGATCAGGAAATCTGGAGCACAGCTTCAGGGTGACAGGTCTTCAAAACTTGATTGCCTTGACCAGAGATTGCTTCAGGAACTTCTTTGACAGATAGAGATATTGTTGTCCTTCTGAAGTTGTCCTGTAGGGTTGAAAGAAGAAGACTCTTGATAAAGATTGTATGTTCTTCTTCTTCTTGATGATGATGTTCTCTGGCCTAGGCTGATTGTAGTGAGTGAAAACTTTTGATTTCTGAAATACTTCATGAATGTAATGTCTGTCTGTGTGTCACTGCTTAATCTTTTCTTCTTTTTGTTAAAACTGACTGAAGAACACATTCGAAATTAGAATCTGTGAGCAGTAAATGCTGTCGGCCTGGGAAGGAAGTGACAATGAATGAATTCCCTAACTGTCCCATGGAAAAATGGCATGTCATAATCCATGATCAAAGCTTGTTCTAACGGTAACATTCTGAGAAGACTGAGCATTAATTACTCAGGAATCATCGCCAAGAAAAGGGACGGAAAACTGGAGAAGACCTAAGTCTGGAATCGTTGAACGAAGAACAGAGATCGTCGAGCTGAGGTCACAATTCGTCGAGCTGAGCTAATGAGTTTGTCGACCAGACAATAACAATTAGTCTTCAAGGGAAACTTGTCAATTCTGCTACAAACATCGTCGAACTGACAATCATCATTCGTCGACCAGACAATCATCATTCGTCGAACTGAGATCCAAATTCGTCGACTGAAGAATGATTGTGGACTTAGAATCTGAGAAGTCTCTGACTGAGAAGAATTCAAATAGAAGACCAGAGATCGTCGACCAAAGAATATGGTTCGTTGAGCTGAGATCGACGAACGTCGCTGATTCGTTGAGCTGAGATCGACGAACGTCGAACAGATTTCCTTGAGCTGAAAATATCTCTAAGTCTTGAGTTTCTCTGGCAGTATGGAGGATGGCTGGTCCACAGGATGATGTACTAAGGACAAACCCTAGACCCTAGGACACAACCAATGACCTTGACTATACAAGGTGTGTCAAAGACATCCTAGCTCAGTGAACTTAGCCCAAAAACTAGGGATCCAATAGCCACAACAAGAACAACACAGAAAATGAGCAACCAGTTGACACAAGAATTTTTTAGTGGTTCCCCAACCTGGGTACATCCACTTTTCTACCACCCTGGTAGGAATCCACTACCAGTTTTTTGATCAGATGACTACCACCACAAGATTTATTTCCCGGGACATCTCGGAACCCTTTGAGCTTTTGATCATGTGCCCAAAAAACCAAATAAATCTTGGAGGGAGTTAATAAACCCTTTATACAGGAGGGGGAGAGAGAGATTTGATGATGTCTTCTCTTTCTCAAACAACTGAGAAGACTTAGTGTATTGCGATTATCAAGAGCTCCTATAAATATCACTTGGAGCCTTGCACAGGGTGTAGGTCTTCAGCCTTCAGCCTTGAATTAAAAATGATCCAGGAACTTCTGACTGATAGAGATTTGTTGTACTTGAAGCTCCTGGAGTGGAAGTTGAAGAAGACTCTTGATTTGTGTTTGTTGTTCTTCTTCTTCTTTAGTAAGGTCAAGGAGAAAACAAAGTGTTTTCTGTACAAAAAAGCAGATGATCTTGAGTATATTTCTGTAAATCTTCTCTGTATACTATTGTATCTCTTGTCTTCTGAAAAGAAAAACTCTTTTATATTCTTTGTTAAATTCTTCTTTGAATTTTGAATTCCATTGCATTGAATGCTGATTTCTTGGAGAATGAAATACAGCTGGAAAATATTTTCATTAATGTGTTTCCCCAACTGTCCCATTAAAATGAGCAAGTAATTAACCTAATGAAGACCATAATTAATGCTGCCGAGTAACGGCTATATTCAAAGAATATATGCATTAATTACTCAGGAATTACGGCTAGAGAATAATGACAAAATGAGGAAAATTCTATGTTTGGAACTGCACAGAAATCATCGACCAAAGAACAGATTTCGTCGACCTGAGATCAAAGTTCGTCGAGCTGAGAAATCATGTTCATCGACCAGAGAAAACTTGTTCTTCGAGCTGAGATCCAAGTTCGTCGACCAGAGCTCAGCGAACTGCATTCTGTGAAGAACTTGCCAATTTTGTGATCCCAGTTCGTCGAGCTGATAAACTGTCTTCGTCGACCTAACTTCAGAGAAAATATTCTCGAAAGAATGTGTTGAAGTTGAACTTCTAGAATTCGTCGACCGGAGCTCGAATATTGTCGAGCTTAACTCAGAGAATTTACTCTGAGTTTGTCGAGCGGAGCACGACTATCGTCGAGCTGAGTTCGACGAACGTCGAACTTATTTTCTCAACATTGAATTTCTTCTAAGTCTTGAGTCTTCTGCTGGGTGGTCCATGTATGGTTGAACCTAAAGACTTAGCCTAAAATCTAGGACTCAAAGACATGACCCTGGCTATACACCAGACATCCTAATTAGTAAACCTAGCCCAAATCTAACTTGGGATAAAACAATCTCCCCTATTTGGGTGTGGTCACTAATACAAATGAAAGAGAAAAAACATTCACAAAGAACAATAAATATATCTGATAGAAAATTGAAACATTCAGCAGATGTGTACATAGATAGTAGCTTTGTGTCAGAAAACAAATAAAGTTCAGACAATAACAACTAAACAGAATATATCATTTCTTCTTCTTCTTTTGCTTGTCATCTTTGTCTTTCTCAGAGAGCTGTGTAAATTTGATTTCTCTATTTGGATTAGCTACTTCTCTCTTGGACATAGTCATGTCTGCAGCTCCAATTATGTTGAGAGAAGTGGCTCTGCGAACAATAGCCTCTGGATGCAGATTCATGTAAGCATCAACATTTTAAAATTTGTTAGCCTTATCATACCTTTTTAATTATTCCTTTCTGTAGGTTGACATTGTAGAGTACTGAGATGGATCTCTCCCTTCAGCTTTAGCTTTATTAATCATTGATAATCCAACAAGCTCCTGGAATCTGGCCATTCTTGATGTGGTTTTTGTTTCAGGATCCACAAAGGGAATATGTGGTGATTCATGCCTTTTTGGGCTTTCAGCCTTTTCACTTTCAGAAGCTTGTTGTTGCATGTCTTGTTGTTGATGTTGTTGTTGTCTGCTGGAGGAATATCTTTGCTGATTGCTTCCTTGAGATTTTGAGGATCTACCTTGATGTCTATGATAAGTTTGAGAATAGGAGGTAGACCTCTAAGAAGTGCTACCTGAAGCACCAGCAGCACGTGGAGGAGGATGAGGATGACCTATCTAGTTCCTTTGAGGAGGAGGAGGAGAGTACCTCTTGCTTTTCTTTCTGGCTTTCTGCTCATTCTTGGAAAGCCTCATCCATGCTGGCATCCCAGGATATGAAGTGATATTTTGTAGAATATAATATGTAATATCATGAGTGGGATTTGGTTTGGGAGCAGCAATGTGAACAACCTTTCTCTTCTTTGAGACTTTCTTCTTGGCAGAGGAACTATCATCATCAGAATCATTATCCTCCTCATCATCAAAAGATCCTTGAGGATGGGCATAAAGATCATAAATTGCCTTCAGAAGATCTTTTGATATTTGCTTTTCTTCTTGAGGCTGTACTGGAGATTCTGGAAGAGCTGGAGTATCTATTTCAGCAACATTTTCAGAAATTAATAAGTTTTCTTCTTCTATATCAGCCATAATGATTACATCTAAATCAGGAAGGGGACTGTCATTCATCTTGTATGTGGGTGGAGAGATAGCCTTTAGAGAATAACTGGCCTTTGGAGCTGATACTATAGGAAGCTCTATTACAACAAAACTTGGCTTGAGTTGCTTAGCAACTGTGGGGTTTATTGGTGAAGTATAAGGGACTATGGCCAAAGAATGCTAATAAGAAGAACTAGGTAGAGTATCTCTGTGAACAAAACTGAATAAATCTAATAAAGTTTCTAGGTTGACTGTGAGATTTAAAATATAATCACCAATAATATTTATTTCTGACAAAATTGTGTTATCCATATCTATATCATAATTTGTATATAACTCAATTATTTCAGTAGGAATAGCTGCTTCTTCTAACTCATCATACATCATAGAATCTTCTACTGCTTCTGCTGCTGCTGTCAAAACTAGAGCTTCTTCATCACAGAGCATCTCCCCCTGACTGGGTTAAGGGGGTCCTGAATCCAGTCCTACAGAAGAAGGTACAGGGGACAAAACACCAAGTTTTGAAGAAAGAGTACTGATGGATGTAGAAAGTGGAGCTATAACATCAGTTATAAGTTTGTTAAGAGTGGGAGAAATGAATGCTAGTAGGTCTTTAGCTATATCAGAAAAATTTAGATATAGAAGTTTTGGAGAAGAGGAGGAGTATGGAGTGTGATGTCCACAATTTGAACAGAAAATGCATTAGTGAAGTCTGTATGTGTGTAGTAAGGAGCAGTAGAGGGAATGTCAGTTTGGGTGACTGGAGGGATGGGAATAGAGGGAGTTTCAGTAGTAGAAGGCGCAACTATTATTGTGGAGGAGGAGATGAGTTCCTAGATTGGACAATTATGTGGAGATGGTGGAGGAGACAGGAGATTGAAGTATGTTTCCTGAACAGAGGAGTATGGTATTTTGGAGAGATTTATTGGAGGAGAAGAATGTGGAGATGGAGATGGAGGTGGTGTAGAGGGTTTTGGATATGGAACTGGTGTTGGAGCTGGTGTGGGTAGATGTTGTTGTTGTTGTTGTTGAGGAGGAGAAGGAATGATGGTGGAGGAAGGAACTTCTTCTAGACGTGGAGGAGCGGCTATTATGGCACTGATGCTCTCAGAAGTCCTTATAGAGGATGAAGCCTTGGATGGCTTGGTGATTTTCCTCTTCCATCTGCCAAAGAGTGCAGATGTAAGATTTTTGGAGGCATTTATGAACACTGTCGTGGAGACCGGTAGTTCAGGAGCCTTTTGGTGAAGGACTATCACCAGAATCCTTCCAAAGCAAAGTTCCTTCTTGTTATTTTTCTTCTTTATTAAATCAAACAGTAGTTTGCCCCAGTTAACTACTTTCTTCTCAGCACGAGCACCCATCATAAGAAACTAGTGCCTGGTGATGTAATCGTGGGCGGTGTGTTTGCCCAATAGAACCTTTCCGACAACATCAGCCAAAAATTTGTACTCGACAGACAAATTTTTCTTCAACAGTTTGTTTGGGTTTTCTCCAGAATGACCCATCTTAATCAACATATTATCATATTCCTCATTATACATCTATAATTCTTCATTACCATTCAGCAGACAAAAAATCTCAGATAAAACGGTGGGGGAAAGAGAGACATGAGTACCGGATATTGTTCCTATCATTATATCTTTCTCTGGTGTTGTAGAGGTGAACACCCATTCCTTTATCTCAGTCATTGCTATCTTGATTCATTGAGTCATGAACTTCTTCTGATTTTGCTCTTCAAACAGTTTCAGAATTTTCACAAAAATCTTGTCAGAATGCCGGAAAGATTCGAAGTCAATGTCAAAACCCATGTCAAATTTCATCGCACAAGGGTGTTCGCCGGAATCGCCATTAGTTCTCCTGCAAAAGAAAAAGTAGAGATCAAGTGCAAGAGAACTGAAAGTGCGGGATGGAGCTCGAAGAAAACCTAGATATAAGGTTTTCAGAATATGAAGCGACAGACTCCGTCCGATGAAAAATAAAAATTCTTCGATCTGCGTTCGACGAAATATTTTATAGTCAAAAGAATTCGTCGATCTCAGTCAGAAGAAGTGAAAACATTTCGTAGAGCTCAGTTTGACGAATGTTTTCTGAAGCAAATTTGTCGATCTCCATTCGACGAATATAACTTCACTCACAAAGAGTTCGTCAATCTCCGTTCGACGAATTTCTCTATAACTTTTCTCAGTTTGTCGATCTCCATTCGACGAACTTTGAAAAATTCGTCGACCATAGACAGAAATTAAATTAAGGCTTCTCCATTGATCATACCAAGCTGATTTATGAAGAACAGATGGTTCCTCTCATCTAAGGGTTTGTTTAAGATATCTTCTCTTTGAAAATCAGTGTATATATAGACAAGCTTAATTTTATTTTTGTCTACACACTCTCTAATGAAATGATGCCTAATGTCTATATGCTTAGTCCTACTGTGATGGACTGGATTTTGTGCAATGGAAATTGTACTTATGTTATCACATAGTAATGTTGAATTATTTAAGTTGAACCCATAGTCTAGAAGTTGGTTCTGAATCCACAGCATCTGGGAACAGCAACTGCCAGGTGCTATGTATTCTGCTTCAGTAGTTGATGTAGACACGGATGACTGCTTTTTGAAAAATCAAGAGACTAATCTAACACCAAGGAATTGGCATGTTCCAGAGGTTCTTTTTCTGTCTACTCTGCATCCAGCAAAGTCAGCATCCGAGTATCCAGTCAACTCAAATTCTGACTCAGTGGGATACCAAAGTCCTAGACTAAGACAACTCTTTATATATCTTAAAATCCTTTTTACGAAAGTAAGGTGAGATTCTTTTGGGTTCACCTGGAACCTATCACAAAGGCATATAACAAACATTAGATCTGGTTTGCTTGATGTAAGGTATAACAGGGACCCAATAATGACCCTATATAATTTCTGATCAACAGGTTTCCCATGTTCATCAGAGTCAATTACAGCATTTGTAGCCATGAGTGTTTTCTTTACTAATGCATCTGCCATCCCAAACTTTTTGATAAACTCCTTAACATGCTTAGCCTAGAATATGAAGATGCCATCAGGTAGCTGCTTCACTTGGAGACCAAGAAAGTAGGAGAGTTCACCCATGCTACTCATTTCAAACTTTGAATGCATGAGGTCAGAGAACCTCTTGCATAGTTTGGAATCTATAGACCCAAAAATAATGTCATCTACATAAATTTATACTAGCAAAATTTTATCCTTATGGTGTCTAGTGAATAATGTCCTATCTACTATGCCTCTAGAAAATTTATGCTCTATAAGAAAGCTAGCTAAGGTTTCATACCAAGCTCTTGGAGCTTGTTTAGACCATATAGTGCTTTATGTAATTTTAAAACATAAGAGGGATAGGTAGGAGAGATAAAACCTGGAGGTTGTTCTACAGAAACCTCTTCTTTAAGTTCACCATTAAGGAATGCACTCTTGACATCCATCTTGTAAATCTTGAATTTCTTGTAGGCAGCATATACACGGAAGATCCTGATTGCTTCCAGCTTTTCAATAGGTGCAAAAGTCTGGTCATAGTCAATACCTTCCTCTTGCTTATAGCCTTGAGCAACCAGCCTTACCTTGTTCCTTATGATAACTCCTTGGGCATCATGTTTCTTTCTATATACCCATTTAGTTTTAATGACTGGGTAGTTTTTCGGCCTTGGAACTAAATACCAAACTCTGCATCTCTCAAATTGGTTGAGCTCCTCTTGCATTGCAATAATCCAGTGTGGATCTTGCTCTGCATCTTTGATGGATTGGGGCTCAATTTGAGATATGAAACAGATATGCATCAAGTCTTGGTTGAGTTGATGCCTTGTCTACACACCAACTGAAATGTCTGCAATCACTTGAGATACAGGGTGATCTCTAAGTGTGACAAATTTAGTAGGAGGAGTTGGTTGAGCAACAGCTTGGGGAATAAATTAATCTTGTGGAATTAAGTTAGCTGGTGTTACTTTTTCACTGATTATAGTGTCTTCATCTTCACTTTCTTCAGCAACATGTGGAGAAGTATGGCTAACTGCCTCCTTGGTCAGGGTCAGTTCATTTAGCTTCTCACACAAATTTAGTTCCTGCAAAGAATTACTGGTAGAAGGAATCTTGTTCTTGTAAAACATATTAGTTTCATCAAAAGAAAAATGAATAGATTCTTCAATTTTCATGGTTGATTTATTATACACCCTATAAACCTTGCTTACTTGGGAATATCCAAGAAAAATTCCAATTTCAGCCCTGGCTTCAAATTTTCTAATGTGTTTCTTATTGTTGTTGTGTATGTAACATAAGCATCCAAATATTTTAAAATAGTTTACTTTAGGTTTCTTCCCTTTTAGTAGCTCATAAAGAGTGTTATTCTTAAGCTTGTGTATAAGACTTCTATTCATTACATAATTTATTGTGCTCACAACCTCTGCCCAAAAGGATAGGGACATGCAAGCATCTTCAAGTAATGTGCTTGCAGATTCAATTAGGGTTCTATTCTTCCTTTCAGCAACCTCATTTTGTTGAGGTGTTCTAGGAGTTGAGAAGCAATGTCTGATACCTTCTTTCTCACAGAAATGTTGCATAAGAAGAGACTCAAACATTATCACTTCTGATCAATGCAACTGGAGTAGAGTAGTCAATCTATATGTTTTTGAGAAAATCTGTAAGATCCTTGAAGTTATCAGACTTAGATCTTAAAAAGAATACAAAGTGAATCTAGGGAAGTCATCTACAATCACTAAAGTATAAGATTTCCCTCCTAGACTTTGTACTGCAATAGGGCCAAAAAGGTCGATAAGTAGTAAGTACAATATTCTAGGTAAGTCACTTTTGTTTAATGATTTAAAACTACTTTTAGTTTGCTTGCCTAATTGACAAGCCCTGCAAAAGCTTTCCTTCTTGTAGGGGCAAGAAAGCAATCCTCTAACAAGGTTGTCCCTAGAGAGTTTGATAATATTTTTCAAGTTAACATTACCTAATATCCTATATCAAAGGTAATTATTGTTGCTAGTTGAATTAAAAATGCAGATTTCAGTTTTGGCAGATTTAAAATTAACTACATAAATATTTCCTACTTTAGTGCCAGTCAAAACTACATGGTTATCTAGAGAAGTAATAATACTGGAAGTTTTAGTGAATGATACCTGAAACCTTTCTTCACATAATTGACTTATGGAGATAAGGTTATGCTCAAGTCCATTTACATATGCAACATTCCTGAAGGTGACTGCTCCAATCTTGACTTGTCCATAACCTTCAGTCTGGACACAATTGGAGTCACCAAATATTACCTTGGGTCATAGCTTTGACTTGTAATGAGTTAGGTTGGCCTTGTTTCCAGTCATATGTTTAGAACAACCACTATCCAGATACCATTATTGCTCTGTGGTAGGATAGTCTTTCACTTGCAATAAAACAGATTACTATTCCTGACCTAGGTTACCTTCGGTCCTTCATTCTTCATATAGTTAAAAATAGAAATATATGAACATTCAGGTTGGCATTTGTAACCTAAAGAGAGATATCTTCTAGGTGATATGATCCATTGATTAAATTGAATATTAGAAGATCGGGTGAATGGAGTATTTTGTGAAGTGAGCCTCAAACATCAACTCCTCACGGAGCTTGCCGAACTGCGGTACACAAATCTTTTCGTCCTTCCACAAAATCCCATCAATCAACTCCTAGGCTCTACTCTAGCCCTTCTGAGCTTCCACCACGTATGTCTGGCACTCCACATCTAAATGGGTCACTTACCGAATACGATCAGACAAGGTTTTCTGCATTTCAATCCAGTTCAATCGAGCCATGCTAGACTCGCCTCTTGCTACACACTCCGTACCAAGGGATTCCAGTCCCGCATCAACCGCTCGTCATGTGCTTCGATCTAACTCGCTTGACCAGAATATTTCCTACTCAAGGCATCCGCCACCATGTTGGCTTTGCCTGGCGTATACTGAATCTCCACTTCATAATCTCCAAGGAACTCGACCCATCTGCACTGTCGCTTATTCAAGTCCTTCTGATCTAGAAGATATTTCAGGCTCTTGTGATCCGTGAAGATCTCCACTCTCGCACCATATGCATAGTGCCGCCATAACATCAAAGAAAAAATTACCGCCGCCAACTCCAAATCATGGACAGGGTAATTCGTCTTGTGAGGCTTTAGCTACCTAGACTCAAAAGCTATCACGCTGCCATGTTGCACCAACACGCAAACCAAACCGCATCCAGATGCATCACTAAAAAATCTGAAATCCTTCTTTCCCTTTAGGAAGGCTTAGGGTTTGAGCTGCCATTAGCCTCCCATTTATAGTGTCTAATGCCTGACTGCACTATGGAGTCCAAAAAAACTTCTAGTCTTTACGAGTTAGAGAGGTGAGGGGTAATGCTATCCGCAAAAAGTTTTCCACAAACCTTCTATAGCACCCGGCTAGTCCAAGAAAACTTCGGACTTCCGCCAAGGTTCTCAAAATTATCCAATCTCTGATGGCTTCAACTTTTGCCGGATCCACCGCCACCACATCTGTAACATCCTGATTCGCACTAGGACCCTCATGCACGTTTTTGAGTCAAGAGAGTTGACTTTGGTTCAGGGGAGTGCTAGCAGCAGTGCTGCACATGGAAATGGGTGGAGAAATTAGTCCAGAATAGGACATTGGTAGTGACACGGGCGTGTCCCTACTCGTGTGGGAGAGGCCTGCTCTCGAGTCGACGACTCGAGTGTGTCTAGAGAAGGCACGAGTAGTGACATGGACGTGTTACTAGCCGTGTGCATGACGACACTGTAGGGACACGGCATGTCCCTACCCATGTAAGTGAAACCAGTGTTCCTGTGAAGGAAACAGGTAGAGACACGGGCATGTCCCTACCCGTGTCAACCCAACCAACTTTAGTGTCTACAAGTCGAGTTGTCCCAGAGAAGGACACAGGTAGTGACACGGGCGTGTCACAACCCGTGTGAAGATGACACGGGTAGAGACACGGACGTGTTCCTACCCATGTGCATCGAGTAGAGCTCGATGAAGAGTGCCCTGAGGAGGACATGTGTAGAGACACCGGCGTGTCCCTACCCGTGTGTGTCGAGTTGAACTCGACAAGGCATGTCCAGGGGAGGATATGGCCAGAGAATACGGCCGTGTCAGGTGGACATGGGTACGGACACGGGCGTGTCCCTACCCATGTTCCTGTAATGAATCGGCATTGAAACCCCATGTAACGCTTCGCCCGAGCAGGACATGGGCAAGGACACGGGCCTGTCCCTACCCGTATCACTTTTCATTTATAACAGTTGTGAAAACCCTAGCCGTTTTCACTCCTCATTCCAGCCATTTTTCTGAGAGAACTTCTGTAGAGAGGGAGAAACTGCTGGAGCAAGTTCTAGAGAAGTTCCGCCGCCACCGTGAAGGAGAAGATGCTGCCATGAAGAGTCATAAGGTCCCTGTCCGGAAATGGTGAAAACGCCGGAAATGAGGTGAGCTTCCTCCCCTCTCCCTTGGAGCTAGATCTATAAATATCTAGGTGAGATGTCGACTCAAAAGAGTCTAAACTTGCGAGATGATTATTTCTCTAGGAAGATACTGTTCTAGGGCTTGTGCTCTAAGGATAGTTGTGTCTTCAACGTCTCCAACCTTCTATGTGAAGATGGGGGATGGTTTCGTGAACAGTAATGGCCTCATGAGGGTGAATAAGGGAGGAGGAATTTCTAGTGTGATTTTGGAAGATCGGCTTGAGGTGGAAGATGGACCGATGCCATTCATTCCGCTTTAAGATGTGTGCAGAATCTGTATTCTGCGTGTAGCAATCTTCTTGGCCATTTTAGGGTGTGGTATGGCCAGATTTAGGCTTTTGACTGAACACAAAAGTTGAAGTCCTTGAAAATACCTTTCCAATGAGTGGTTGAATGATTTCAGGCAAGTTGGGTAGCTATGGAAATGTCTGAAAGAAAATGACATCTGATAAACCCTGCATGCAGAAATTGTGTTCTGTACGCAGCGGACTTTAAAGATAATTTCAAAGGTGATACTATTGAATCTGGGTTGTGGTATGAATATGAAAGTTGTAACCCATGGAAAGTCCTCTACATCGAGGGGCTAAACGTCTTCATCGGATTCCTGTAGCTTCAGGAATCTCCGGTCGAAGTTGCTGTCCAGATTTTATTCTGCACTTAAATTCTGGGTTTGGTATAGCATGGGTTTTGGGCTCATTGGAGTCAATGTTGCACGTTAACTTGAGGTTTGGTGAACTCTTCTATGATAATCATCTTAGTTCTATAATTGATGAAGTTTAATAATTGGATCCCATTAAATTGATTTGTGAAGCGAAGCATACTTAAACAAAAGGATTTGATAGAAATTGGTAGACTAATATAAATACGCATCATGTTTAAAATGTGTTGAAATCATTTGGAATGACATGTAAGGGGATAATATATGGCCATGTAAATGTTTTATTAACGGAATGAATTTAGTAGTCCAATGCTTAGAGTGTCGTCTCCCTACGGGTTGCATTGTGAAAGAATGTAAGTGCGGTGTTGACCGTCACTAGTTGGGATAACGATGAGATGAGTCATTGCATATCATACATTTCATTGCACAACAAGATCCTCATCGTATAAGTTTGTATGGGCACTCAAATATGATGAATTACTTTATGTAAACCGATCCTTAACTTATAACCTTGTATGTGCATCCTTATAAGTTAAGTTACTTTCCTGATGTAGTTACTTGTACTTGATAGATGGTTATGGTCATGTAGAATTGCTAGCTTATAATGTTGTCAATCATGTAGAACTATTACCACCAACTTGTACCTACTTTATTTACTTTTATATATTGTAGCCCTTGTTCGTTTCTCCTCCCGGTGCCGAGGAGTCGCCGGGGGAGCGGATGTGAAGCCACTTAGTCTTTTTGACTAACGGTTGCTGCGTCTTCCTTTTTAGGAGGTCACGCCGCAGGTGGAGCAGCCGCAGACTACGCAGCAGGAAAGCCAGGCCAGGACAACAGGGCCTGAGGGGACGGTACCGTTGCTACCATCAGTCACTGATGCGAGTGTTGAGCGACTCTGATGTAGCACCTTTTGGGCATTTATTAGCTGTACTCTGGTATTGTAGAATCATGTTTTAGCTTCTTTATTTGATGTACTTTGGACTTATATACTTTGTGTGGATTTGACTTCTCTTATTATTGTTTTGGTTGGGTTTACATATATAATGATATTGGTTGTAGCCGGCAGAATATGCGTCTTGTGGTACAGATTAGCCTGTGTGCTAATGCTACCACAAGGCGACTGTTCTGGGCATGAGACCCCCTTCGTGCAGTGTTTTGGGATCCGAGAGGGGAGTCTTACAAATGGTATCAGTTTTCCACGATCCTCAACTAAAGAATTCATTCAACAATGGTACCAACCCCGTTTGATTAGTCAGTTTGGGGACAAACTGACTTAGCGGAAGCAGTGGTGTGCCCTTATGTAATTCACACTATGTTGTCCAACTTTGACCTTAAGATTCGCCAACCTGACCATAAGTTTGTGTTCTACGTGTAGATTCCAGTACACATTGAGCCCATGGGGGCACTGCCGCCCCTTCCATACCCACTCAGTTCCAACAATCCGAGTTGGGGCAGTCGCTCACCGCCATTCTGGAGTCCTTTAGGTCGCTGCAGCCTCCAGTAAAACAACAGGCTCCAGGCTCAAACTGGCTAATTAACTTTCTTGCTCTCTCCCCTCCCACCTACCTCGGGACGGAGTCGGCCGTACGCACGGGGGAATGGTTTGACACGGTACATGAGTTGTTGGCGGGGATCCATTGCTCTGCCAACATGGCTGTAACGTTGGTGGTGTTCGCCTTGGAACTACATGCTAAGAGTTGGTGGAAGTCACTCATGGGCTCCACGTTCCAAGTGCGAGTCTATACAGAGATAAGTTGGTGCGAGTTCTCGGGTGTCTTCTTGGAGCACTTCATTCCTTCATCTACTCGAGATGAACTCGAGGAGACGTTTCTTCTGCTGAAGCAAGGATCAAAGACGGTTACGGAATATCAGCGGGAGTTACAACATCTCGCGAGGTTCGTGGATTCATATGAGTTGGATGATAGAGGATATGCCAAGCATTTCTACAAAGCGCTCCGAGATCCCCTAAGGCCGGCCCTTTTGTTTATTATGGATGTTAGCTTGGCGGAGATCATCGATATGACAAAGAGATTAGTGGCGGACTACTAGGGAAGAGGTAAGAGGCCTGCAGAGGGAGTTATGGAAGCTGGCCCAAGCAATAGAAGGAGACAGGACTTTAGAGGAGGAGAGGATATCAAAGAGGTGCATGGCGTTTCCACTGAAACTTTAGAGTGGAGCATCCGGTTCCGCAGCCGCCAGCGTTGCCACCACCGCCTCAGCCTCAACAATTTCAGCAACTTGAGGGGTATCGTGGGCTGGTGTGTTTTGAATGCAACCAACCGGGCCACATCCGACGCTACTGCCCGCGATTATTTGGGAATGTCCCTCCTACTCTCCCTTCGACAGCTCCTCGAGGGCGGGGTTACATGCATGGTCGGGGATGAGGACCGCGATGAGGAAACCGTGGCCCTGCTAGGGATCAAGTGTACGCGTTGGACATGGCGCAAGAACGGAATCCCCAAGATGTGATTGTAGGTATGTTTTAAATTAATTATCACATTTTCATTGTTTAGCTTAAGTTGCTTAAGACATACTAGATACCTAGTGTTGAGTTTTTGGTTAATGGTACTTAGGCACCGTGGTAGTCGGCGGGAAGACGGCCTATGCGTTGTTCGATACCGATGCCTCAAACTCCTTTGTGTCCGAGGACTTCTTTAAAGATGTGGAGGGTGTACCATATTTCACCGGTATAGCCCGATGAGTACGCATCCTGGACGGCTCGGAGATGATTGCAACCGCTAAGTGCAAGTTTGAGATACTTATTGGGGGAAAAGCCTTTGATACGCCCACCATGGTCTTGAGAATGCTAGAATTCGACATCATTTTGGGCAAGGCGTGGTTGGACTGGCACTTCGCGAGGATTGACTGTGTAGAGAAACAAATCTACTTGAGGCATGGAGACACCGATGTCATCTTCCAAGGTATTAGATTCATAGCCCATATGTTATTATCTTCAGTTTAGGCTTTAAATGCCCATATGAAGGGGGATGAAGTCTTCATGATCTATTTTGAGTTGAAGGAGATAGTATTGGAAATGAAAGACGTACGGGTATTGCGGGACTTCACCGAGGTATTTCCTAAGAAACTTCCAGGATTACCCCCGCATAGAAGAGTTGATTTTCAGATTAATCTAGTACCGGGCTCCAAGCCTGTATCCAGGGCCCCTTACCGATGTTCCTTGAAGGAACTTGCGGAGTTTAGAGTTCAACTGCAAGAACTGGTGGAGTTATGGTTCGTTCGCCCTAGCTCGTCACCCTGGGGAGCCCCTATATTGTTCATCAAGAAGAAGGATGGAACCCTATGTTTATGCATAGACTATCGGGAACTCAATCTACTGACAGTGCGGAAAACCTATCCGCTACCCCGGATCAACGAGCTGTTCGATCAACTAGTAGGAGTGCATTGGTTTTCTAAGTTGGATTTGCACTATGGGTAATATCAGTTGATAATACAAGAAGGGGACTTCCAGAAAATGTCCTTTAGTTCAAGATATGGGTTGTACGAGTTCACGGTAATGTCGTTTGGTCTCACAAATATCCCTTCAGCTTTCATGAGCCTGACGAACAAGGTATTTGAACCTTATTTGGACATCTTCGTCATCATCTTCATCGACGACATCCTAGTCTATTCAAAGACAGAGGAGGAGCATATAGATCACCTGACCTTGGTCCTGAAGAAATTGAAACAGCACGCCTTGTTTGCTAAATTTAGCAAGTGTGAATTCTGGCTTAAGGAGGTTGCTTTCTTGGGCCATATAATTAGTGGAGCAGGACTAGCGGTGGATTCGGCCAAGGTGCGTGTCGTGAAGGGGTGGTCACCCTTGAAGTCGGCGGCCGCTGTTCGGAGCTTTCTTGGACTTGTCGGGTACTACCGCAAGTTCGTAAAGGGATTCTCAAAGATTGTCCTTCCTCTTACTTCCTTGACGAAGAAAGGTGTGCCATTTGAGTGGACACCCCATTGTGAAGCGGCGTTCCAAGAGTTGAAGGATAGACTTACCTCCTCCCCTATCCTAGCACTTCCGTCTAGAAAGGAGGGATTTCAAGTTTACACTGACAAGTAGTATCAATGGATGGGAGCGGTATTGATGCAGCACGGGCACGTGATTGCTTATGCTTCAATACAGTTGAAAAAATGTGAAATCGATTACCCGGTTCATGATTTGGAATTGGGAGCAGTGGTGTTCGCCTTGAAGGTTTGGAGGTACTATATATACGGCGTCCACTGCGAGATCTTTTTGGACCGTAAAAACTTAAAGTACATTCATACACAGAAGGAATTGAACTTGAGACAACGGCGGCAGTTATAGTTTCTGTGTGATTATGAGTTCACCTTGAACTACCACACCAGAAAAGCGAACTCGGTGGCCGATACATTGAGCAGAAAAGTACCGGACTGAATCTCAGAGTCTCGGTTGATGAGTATTGAGTTAGCTCGGATGATTGAAGAGATGAAGATTACTTTGGTATATAAGGCTCCTTCGGCATAATATACGGAGTACTTGGCAAGTATGAGCATAGTTTGTGATATCCGGGACCGAATCCGGGCGGAGCAAGAAAGGGATGTGGCTCTAGACTTGGCAATCAAGACAATCTAAGATGGGACTACTCATGAGTATACACTAAAAGATGGCCTCATTTATTTCCGTGGTCGGCTCTACATTTCCAAGGTCGGTAAAATCCAGGAGGATATCTTGAGAGAGGCACATTGCTCTCAGTATTCAGTGCACCCGAGTATTGCCAAGATGTACACTGGCTTGCGGAAGACCATGTGTTGGCCGAGAATTAAGAAGGATGTCAGATATTTTGTTACACATTACAAAGCTTGTCAAAGGGTGAAGGCGGAATGCAAGAGCCCTGGAGGTTTATTACAATCGTTGTCCATCCCCCGAGTGGATGTTTGAGGATATCTCCATGGACTTCATCCATGGGTTACCTCGCTCACACTCAGGGAATGATTCGGTGTGGTTGATCGTTAATCGACTGACGAAAGTTGCCCGATTTATTCCTGTGAATAAAGAGGCTGACGTGGATGTCCTGGTTTGCCTCTTTGTGGAGCAATTTGTACGGTACCATGGCGTGCCTAAGGCAATTGTGTCTCATCGTGATGGTCACTTTACCTCTAAGGAGTGGAAGGCAGTACCGGCATATTTGGGTTCACGCCTTACCTTTAGCACCGCGTTACATCCTCAGACGGATGGGAAGTCTGAAAGGACCATTAGGACATTGGAGGATCTATTGAGATTATGTGTGTTGGATAGAGGAGAGCCGTGGGAAAGGCTCCTACCACTGGTAGAATTCTCCAACTACAACAGCCATCAGGCTAGCATCGGCATGGTACCCCATGAAGCTCTTTACAGAGGAAGTTGTAGAACCCCCTTGTCTTGGGTGCAAGATGAAGAACCGAAGGCTTTGGGAATTGAATATATTGATGATACTGATGCGGAGGTTAGACTAATACAGGATGGCATGTTGGAGTCTCAAAGTCGCAGGCGAAGTATTATAATGCAAAGCACCGGATGGTGGAATTTCAAGTGGGTGATAAGGCGTTTCTGAAGATCCGGTCGATGCATGGAGTGTCACGGGTGCGTGGTGTTAAAAAGCTCAGCCCCAGGTATGTTGGGTCGCACACTATATTGGAAAGGATTGGCCATTTCGCCTATCGGTTGGAATTACCGCCCGAGCTAGAGAATCTCCACGATGTGTTCCATGTGTCGTCACTTCAAAAGGCGTTGTTGCGGCCCGATCAATATATCCCCACTACTGATGGTGCATTGGTGACTGATA
The DNA here is from genome assembly GCA_039583875.1 of Platanthera guangdongensis. Taxonomy (NCBI): domain Eukaryota; kingdom Viridiplantae; phylum Streptophyta; class Magnoliopsida; order Asparagales; family Orchidaceae; genus Platanthera; species Platanthera guangdongensis. The sequence goes on from CM077149.1 coordinate 24,866,475, forward strand.
GGTCAGTGCAACTAGAGCCGGTGCAGATCGTAGATAACGAGACAAGAACATTGCACCGCAAAAGTGTTACATTGGTGAAGGTGCTATGGTCAAATCATGGGAAGGAGGAGTATACATGGGAGTCGGTGGACTTGATGCAAAAATGCTACCTGGATTTGTTTGCCCAAGGTAATTCTTAAAAGCATATTTTAATTTCTGTTATGCTTTTCTCCCCATAGCCTTAGCATGATTTCGGGGACGAAATCTTCTATTTTGTTTATAGTATCTGTAACGTCCCGATTCGCACTAGACCCCTCGTGCGTGTTTTTGAGTCAGGAGAGATGACTTTGGTTTAGGGGAGTGCTGGCAGCAGGGCTGCACATGGAAATGGGTGGAGAAATTAGTCCAGAATAGGACATGGGTGGTGACATGGGCATGTCCCTACCCATGTGGGAGATGCCTGCTCTCGAGTTGACGACTCGAGTGTGTCCAGAGAAGGACATTGGTATTGACACGGGCGTGTCACTACCCGTGTCAATGATGGTAGGGTAGGGAGATGACATTTCCCTACCAGTGTAAGTGAAACCAGTTTTCCCGTGAAGGACATGGGTAGAGACACGAGCGTGTCCCTACCCGTGTCAACCCACCCAACTTTAGTGTCGACAAGTCGAGTTGTCCCAGAGAAGGATACGGGTAGTGACACGGGTGTGTCACTACACGTGTGAAGATGACATGGGTAGAGACACAGGCATATTCATACTTGTATGCTTCGAGTAGAGCTCGATAAAGTGTGCCCCGAGGAGGACACAGGTAGAGACACGGGCGTGTCCCTACCCGTGTGTGTCGAGTTGAACTTGACGAGGCATGTCTAGAGGAGGACACGGCTAGAGAACACGACCGTGTTAGGTGGACATGGGTAGGGACACAGGCGTGTCTCTACCCATGTTCCTATAATGAATCGACATTGAAACCGCCTGTAATGCTTCGCCCGAGCAGGACACGGGTAAGGACACGCCCGTGTCACTTTTCATTTATAAGGGTTGTGAAAACCCTAGCCATTTTCACTCGTCATTCCAGCCATTTTTCTGAGAGAACTTTTGTAGAGAGGGAGAAACTACAGGAGCAAGTTCTAGAGGAGAAGATCCGCCGCCGCCGTGAAGGAGAAGATGCCACCGCGAAGAGTCACAAGGTCCTTGCCCGGAAATGGTGGAACCGCCAAAAATGAGGTAAGCTTCCTCCCCTCTCCCTTGGTGCTAGATCTGTAGATATCTAGGTGAGATGTCGACTCAAAAGAGTCTAGACTTGCGAGATGATGATTTCTCTAGGAAGAGGCCGTTTTAGAGCTTGTGCTCTAAGGATAGTTGTGTCTTCAACCTCTCCAACCTTCTATGTGAAGATGGGGGATGGTTTCATGAAGATGTTGGAACACCCTATTACTAATTTGGGTCAGGATCACTATGTCTCTAGGAATCTGTGTTTTGACCTTCTGTATAGCTTAATAGGTCAATTAGAATTGAGTCTAAGGGTTAGAAGGCTAGGATTGGAAGCTGCCCTGAAGACCCAAGTTTTTCTGGAGACTAAGTCCAAATCGTCGAGCTCAGCACGACGTTTCGTCGAACTCCGGTCGACGATCGTCTAGCTCAACTATTGACAGATCGTCGAGCTCCATTCGACGATCGCTGAGCGCAAACCTCATAATATCGTCGAGCTCTGGTCGACGATCGCTGAGCTCAACTTCTCAATATCGCTGAGCTCAGGTCGACGATTTTGACTCTGCACTGGATCCTTATCTCTGAGCTCAGTTCGACGATCCTTGAGCTCAGATCGACGATTTCTTTGCTGCTTGCATTTTCCAGTTCGCTGAGCTCAGCTTAGCGACTCAGATTTCAGTTATCTTTCAGAATTCAAATTCAAATCAGATAGAAGTTATTCTGCATTTAATTCAGAAGATCTGCCAGCCGTTTTCATTTACTTCTGGAGCAAGTTTCAAGGAATTTTTCAAGGAACAATTCAGTGGACTTTCCTTCAGAACAGATTATGCAATTAAGGCTGTAATCAATGCAGACCAACGACTATCATTGACAGAGTAATATTCTATTCAGACTCAGAGAATAAAAGATAGAATGTTTTTGAATAAAGACAGAGAATAGACAAGAACAGAAGGAGATTGACAAGAATAGGACACCTCTCAATATACAGAGACTCTGAAAAATATTCTGTCAGCAAGAATTCAGAAGAACACTCATCAAGAAGAGATCAAGCTTTCAAACATTCTTCAGATCTCTTCAGCTTTCAAAGTGTTCAAGGCCAACATCATTTCAAGACTCCAGACACTCAACATTTCAGCTTGCTGAAATCATCTTTTGCTGGAGATCTATCTTTGAAGGCCTATCACCCTCAGCAAAGCTCATCTTCCTGAAGATCAAGGACTCAGGGGGAGCTTTGAAATCAATCCACTTAGTCTTCTCAGTTGATTGAGAAAAGAGAAGACTGCCATAACTCTCTCAACCCCCTCTCTGTAAAGGGTTTTTCAAACTCCCTTCAAAAGTTTGAATCTGGTTTTTGAGCACCTTGTCAAAATCTCATTGGTGGCAAGACACCTGATCAAAAAATCTGATTTGGTTTTTGAGCACCTTATCAAAAGCTCATTGGTGCCCAGGACACCTGATCAACCATCCTGCAGTGGATTCCTACCTAGGGTGGTAGAAGAGTGGATGTACCCAAGTTGGGGAACCACTATATTTCCTTGTGTCATCTGGTTCTGCATGTTTTCTTTTTGTTTCTGGCCTAGATTTTCTTGTGTTTAATTTCTGCATAGCTTAGTTTTGTGATTAGTTTTACTTCTGCTTCCTTGCTTACACTCATTACAACAATTGTTGTAAAGCTTTGCAAAAGTTTTTCTTTGTATTTTAAAAGGCACCATATACTCTATTCACCCCCCCCCCCTTTAGAGTATATCAGATCTAGTTTCCCCTTTCAATTGGTATCAGAGGCAGGTTGGTTAATCATACCATATCTGTTTGGTTGTACAGGCTAACACCTGAACCCCAAGATCCCAAACTAGATCCTTCTTTTGTATTTTATTATTAGATTTAGCTTGCACAAATCATGGTCCAAAACAAAGATTATGCTAGCACCAGAACTCCAGTGTGCAATCTATCAAAGTTTGCACTTTGGAAAGCAAGGATTAAACTCTACATGAATTCTATTGACGAAGATATTTTTAATTCTGTTTTGACAGTGTGTCCAAGACCTCCAGAGAGCACAAGCACAAATGCTGTTCCACCTCCATCAGGAACAGATGCTGACATCAAAAAGTGGAAAGTAGCTGATGCCAAGGCAATGAACATTCTAGCTCAGACAATGTCAGATGACATTTTTCAGAAGGTAGCTGAATGTAATTCAGCCAAGGAGATCTGGGACAAGCTCTCAGAAATAGTTTCAGGATCAGCTGATGAGAGAAAGGACAGAAGATCCCATCTCATCTCCCAATATGAGAACTTCAAGAAGGGAGAAACTGAGTCAGTGGGAGACATGTACAACAGACTGAGTCTAATTGTCAGTGAACTGAGGACATTAGACAAAGAGATCTCACTGACAGAACTTAATGATAAGATCCTAATGTGCTTCCCCAGCACTTGGGATTCAAGAATCTGGCCAATTAAAGATGCCAGAAGCCTGAATGAGATCACCACTGAAGCCTTGTTGGGTAAGCTCAAATCTTATGAGCTACTCATCAAGAACAGAGAAGAAGAACAGAAGGCTGCTTCACCAGCCACAAGAAAGGAGAAGACTATAGCATTCAAGGCAACTGAGGATCTGCCTGAAGAAAAAGGAACAGCCAATGATGAACTTCTCAGCTTGTTGGCCAAAAGATTCTATAAGATGGCCAGAAAGGACTTCAGAAGAAGATCATACAAGGAGCAGGATAAGCCAAGGTATGACAAGTCCATTGGCAATAGTAAAGACATTATTTGCTTTGGTTGCAGGAAACCAGGGCATATGGTTCCTGACTGTCCAGAAAACAAGAACAAGGACAGAAGGGACAGAAAAGAAAGAAGAAAGGAGAAGGACTCCAAAAGGAATGGAAATAGCAAACCTTCCTCCAGCAGAAATAAGCACACAAGGAAAGGATTTGTTGCTGAATCCTGGAGTGAGACTGAAGAGGAGTCAGAAGCCTCTTCCAGCTCAAGTGATGATGAGGATGATGCAGAGGAAAAGGAGTTCTGCATGATGGCAATCAATGCCTCACAACACAACTCAGAGGAAGAGAAGTCAGAGTCAGACTCAGAGACTCAACCTGAAGAAGATCAGGTAATCAGCTCTTTTGATTTCACTTCAGAAGATTTTAAACTTGAATTTAAAGCACTATGTTTAGACCTGCTAAAGTCTGAGAAAGAGATCATCTCTCTCAGAAATCAATTATCTGAACAAAATGCTTTAAAATCAGAAAACCTCAAACTCTCTCAGGAGTTGGAGAACTATAGGGAACAGATAGCTTCACTGAAGAGTGAGCTCTCTGAGGCCAAGAAGCTTGAAGAATCTCTCAATGGGAGAAGCATCAAGCTGATGGACATCACAAGCACAGTGAACTCAAGATTCAACAGTACACTGGGCTTGGGTGCCTCATCCAGCCAACCTATTGTGCTAACAACCCCTATCAAGTTCATTTCTGACAAGGGAAAGGGAGTTGTAGAGGTTGCCAGGAAAAATTCTGATCTGCCTCAAAAGACTAAAGTCCAGCACAAATCGTCGAACGGAGATCGACGATCGCCGAATGAAGATCGACGATCGCCGAACGCAGCTCGACGATCTCAGGACAAATCGTCGAACGCTAATCGACGATCTCAGCCAAGATCGTCGAACGCTGCTCGACGATCCCATATACATGACCTCAGCCATAGTCGACCGTCGAACGGAGCTCGACGATCGGACTCACGATCGTCGAACGCAGCTCCAAGATCGTCGAACAGAGGTCAGAGTTCTGGAACTTTTTTAAAGGGCAAGTCAAAATTGAACCCTAAGGGTTCTTCATCCCAAACCTTCAACCCTTACACTGAATGGATTTTACCTCCAAGGAGATATCATCCTGAAGGATATAAGAGTCAGCCAGGGATGTCTTTCATTTCTGAATTTAAAGGTTATCAACCTAGGCCCAAGGTAAACTGGGTCAAAAACAAGTAAATTGTTTCATGTGCAGGTGAAGACCTATCCAACATCTAACCAGCAATGGTATTTGGATAGTGGGTGCTCTAAGCACATGACAGGGAACAAGGACAACCTCAATTCCTTTAGAGCCAAGCTTGGACCCAAAGTTATCTTTGGTGACTCCAATTTTGGACAAACTAAAGGCTATGGAGCAGTCCAGATTGGTTCTGTAACCTTCAAGAAAGTAGCATATGTGGAAGGACTGAAGCACAACCTAATCAGCATCAGTCAGCTATGTGATGAAGGCTACCAGGTGAACTTCAGCAAAACTTCATGCAAAATCAAGTCAGAGGACAACACAACTGTGTTGACAGGTAAAAGGAAAGGTAACATCTACCTAGTAGATTTTCTTTCAACTACTATAGATATCTGTTTATTCAATTCAGTTTGTAGACCAAATGTTTTATGGAATAAGAGACTAGGACACCTAAACCTTAGAACTATTGCTAGGCTCTCCAAGGACAACCTTGTTAGAGGACTACCTTCTGGCCCCTACAAGAAAGAAGGACTCTGCAAGGCTTGTCAATTAGGCAAGCAAACTAAAAACAGTTTCAAGTCACTTAATAAGAGTGATTCACCTAGGATATTGTATCTGTTACACATGGATCTATTTGGACCCATCACAGTACAAAGCCTAGGAGGGAAATCCTACACTTTGGTGATTGTAGATGACTTCTCTAGATTCACTTGGGTGTTCTTTCTAAGGAAGAAGTCTGATAACTTTAAGTGTCTGACAGAGTTTCTCAAATGTATAAAGATTGAGTTCAATACTCACATTGCCCTGATCAGAAGTGATCATGGGACAGAGTTTGATTCTCTTCTTATGCAAGAGTTCTGTCAGAGTGAAGGGATCAGGCATACTTTCTCAGCTCCTAGAACTCCTCAACAAAATGGGGTAGCTGAAAGGAAAAATAGAACCCTTATTGAATCTGCCACTACATTGTTGTCAGATGCTCATCTACCTCTATCCTTTTGGGCAGAGGCAGTGAACACCTCCAACTATGTGCTGAACAGAAGTCTGATACATAAACTGAAGGGAAAGACTCCCTATGAATTACTCAAAGGGAAGAAACCTAAAGTTGACTATTTCAAAATTTTTGGTTGCATTTGCTATATTCACAATAATGATAAGAAACATCTAGCAAAATTTCAAGCCAAAGCTGATGAAGGAGTGTTTCTGGGATACTCCATGATCAGCAAGGCCTATAGGGTTTATAATAAATCATCATTGAAAATTGAGGAATCTGTTCATGTTTCTTTTGATGAAACTAACATGTCTTTCAAGGAGAAGATTTCTTCTACCATAGAACCTTTGCAGGAACACTCTCTAGTTGAAGATATGAACAAGCTACAGGTTGCTCAAGAGGATGAAAGCAGTGAAGATGAAAGCAATGCTCAACATATTGAAACACAAACTGAAGAGCCAGTTGTTATACCACAAGAGGAAACAACAACACAGGTTGGTGAACAATCAACACCCCCGGTTGATTTAGTAACATCAAGAGACCATCCAATTTCCCAGATAATTGGAGACATCTCAGCTGCTGTGCAAACCAGAAATCAGGTCAACCAAAACCTGTTGCACACCTGCTTCCTTTCTCAAATTGAACCTCAGTCCATTCAAGATGCAGAGCAAGATCCACACTGGATCATTGCCATGCAAGAGGAGTTGCATCAATTAGAGAGGAACAAAGTATGGGAACTAGTGCCCAAGCCTAAGGATCATTCCATTGTTGGAACAAAATGGGTATTCAGAAACAAACTGGATGATCAAGGAGTAATAATAAGGAATAAGGCAAGGCTAGTTGCCCAAGGATATTCTCAAGAAGAAGGAATTGACTACGACCAGACCTTTGCACCTGTTGCAAGATTAGAAGCCATCAGGATATTTTTAGCCTATGCAGCTCACAAGGGCTTCAAGGTTTATCAGATGGATGTCAAGAGTGCCTTCTTAAATGGAGACATCAAAGAGGAAGTCTATGTCAGACAACCTCCAGGTTTTATCTCTCCAACTCATCCTGATTTTGTTTTTAGATTAAATAAAGCATTATATGGTCTCAAGCAAGCTCCTAGAGCATGGTATGAGACCCTAGCATGCTTTCTCTTGGAAAATGGTTTTATAAGGGGTAGAGTAGACCAAACCCTTTTTATTAGAACCCATAAGTCTCATACCCTACTAGTACAAATTTATGTAGACGATATCATTTTTGGTTCTACTGACTCAAAATTGTGTAGAAGGTTTTCTAACCTAATGCATTCTAAATTTGAGATGAGTAGCATGGGTGAGCTATCCTTCTTCCTAGGATTGCAAGTCAAACAACATACTGAAGGCATCTTTATTTCTCAAACCAAATATGCTAATGAGCTGGTTAAGAAATTTGGCATGTTTGAGGCATCTTGTATGAAAACACCCATGCCTACCAATGCTGTACTGGATACTGATGAACATGGGAAACCTGTTGATCAGACAACATATAGGGCAATGATTGGCTCTTTACTGTATCTTACAGCTAGTAGACCAGATATAATGTTTGCTACATGTTTATGTGCTAGATTCCAAGTTAGCCCTAAAGAGTCACACCTCGCATTAGTAAAGAGGATTCTTAGGTATGTTAAAAGTTGTCCAAATCTAGGTCTCTGGTATCCAAAAGAGTCAGCATTTGAGTTAACTGGATTCTCTGATGCTGATTATGCTGGATGCAGAATTGACAGGAAAAGCACCAGTGGAACTTGTCAGTTCCTTGGTGACAGACTTGTCTCCTGGTTTTGCAAGAAACAAACATCTGTGTCAACTTCAACTGCTGAAGCTGAATATATGGCTGCAGGCAGTTGTTGTTCACAAATATTGTGGATTCAAAATCAACTCCTAGACTATGGTTACAACTTAGAGAAGTCAAAAATCTTTTGTGACAATACAAGTGCTATTTCCATAGCTCAAAATCCAGTCCTCCATAGTAGGACAAAACATATAGAGATTAGGCATCATTTCTTAAGGGACAATGTTGAAAAGAATAAAATTGAACTGCAATATATCCCAACTGATTTACAAAGGGGAGATATTTTCACCAAGCCTTTGGATGAAAAGAAACACACCTTCTTTCTAAATCAGTTAGGAATGTTAGATGGAGGAAGTCTCAAATAATATCCAAGATTTTGAAAGCTAAAAATGACCAAGACTAGGCAAAATTCTGATTTTCCTTAGTGTCTAAAATTTCTCTGATCTCTGAACTGCGCTCGACGATTTTCACAAAGATCGTCGAACGGAGTTCGACGATTTCCTGAATCGTCGAACTGAGTTCAGTGCTCCTTTGATACTATGGACTATCTCTTCTGGTCAACGATCGTCGAACGGCGCTCGACGATTTTGTTCACTGAACGATCGTCGAACGGAGCTCGACGCCTTTCCAAATCGTCGAACGGAGATCGACGATTTTGGAGTCTCTTCAGATTCCTTTAGAAGCCTCAATCGTCGAACTGAGTTCAACGATCTTTCCATTTCTGCGTCGAACCCTAATATAAAACTCATTTTTCGCCGTCGTTCTCTCTTGCGCTTTCAATTTCTCTGCAAAATTTTCTTCCCTCCAAACAGTTCTACACTTGGTCGTTTTGTCTGTTGATTTTTGCAGGTACAATGGCCGTTTCAGTTGCTGTGCTAGCCGCCATGAAATTTGATACGGGTTTTGACATTGATCTAGACTCCTTCAACACAACTGATCAAGTCTTCCAGGACATCCTCAGTTTATTCAAAGATCAGCATCTATCTGCCCTTATGACAACAAGAATCAAACTTTCCTCTGATGAAATCAAAGAATGGGTATATACTGCACACAACCTTGACAACAACACCATTGTTGGATCCATTGGTGGCACCCAGGTACCTCTGACCCCAACAGTCCTCACAGAGGTTTTTGGTTTAAGGAATGGTGAAGACTCTGCTGAACTTTCTGGAGAAGAATTCTCTGATATTCTTGCCAGGATGGGTCATCCTGAGGGGAACCCTAGCAAGTTGTTTAAGAGGAACCTGTCAGTGGAATACAGGTTTCTGGCAGATGTTGTAGGCAAGGTTCTGTTGGCCAAACATTCTGCCCATGACACCATCTCCAGATATCAGCTCTGCCTCATGGGAGCTCTGGTGGATAGGAAAAGCTTGAACTGGGGAGAAGTCTTTTTTGATCTGTTGAAGAAAAAGATAAACAAAACCTTTGTGAATTATGGAAGAATTCTGGGAGTCTTCCTTCAGGCTAAGTGCCCTACTCTGCTAGTCTCCTCTGGAGTGCACATCAATGCCTCCAAGAGACTCACCTGTGCCCTATTTGGGAAATGGGACAGGCAAATCATCAAGCCCAGCAGGCCCTCTCCATCTGCCCCTTCAGGCACCAGGACTCTAAGAGTCACTCCACCCCAGGTCTCTGCACCTGCAGAAGACCTGCCTGCTGCTAGTGCTGCTTCTCCTTCTCCTCCAAGCCCAACCCTACCCCTTCCATCCACCACTCCATCTCCCTCCACCATTACAATTTCCAGCCCCTCTCCAACTTCTATTCCATCTCCAGCAACCATCTCATCTCCACCAGCAGACCACTTCCATCCCCTATTCTCTTATCCCCCACCAGATGTCACCTCATCCCCATCCCTTCCATCCTTCACACTTCTGGATGAATCCTACATGGATGATTCCCCCTCCTCTCCTCCAGAGTTACCATCCTCTTCCACCTCTTTTCAAGACCTTCTCCACCACATTATTGCCCAACCCACATTCACTCCATCCATATCCATCCGATTATCCTCCATCTCCACCATCCCCTCTCCTGAGCCATTCATTCCACCCTTCAGCCCTCCTCCTCCAGCTCCATCAGCCATCCCTGTACCCTCTACCTCTGCTCCTCTTCTTGAGCAAGTAGATCTCCTAGCCTTGGCTAACCAGTTGTATGAGCTCCTTGCACCCAGGCTCTCTCTTCTCATGGAGGCCTCTTTAGCTCCTCTACAACAGTGAGTGGTAGCTCTCTCTGCCAGGCTTTCCTCCTTCCTCACTCCTCAAGCAGCACCCCCAGCAGTGTGCCTTGATACAGCTGTATCTGTATCCAGGCAGGGGGAGATGCCCTATGAAGCCAGCCTTCATGCTGCTGTTGCTGCTGCTTCTGCTGCTACTGATGCTGTTTCTGTGTCTGCTTCTGCTACTGCTGCTGCTCCTGCATCTGTTGCCTCTGCTACTCCAGTCCTAGCGATAGACCTAAGGTCTTTGCTATCTACATTTGATGCTGCATACTACTGCTGCCTCCCAGAGCCCAATGCTGTCCAGCCCTCTGAAGATCTGTCCAAGGCTCTGGTGCCCTTCTCATGCTGTGACCCCAGTTTAATTTCTGCTTTTATTCATTCAGTGACTGCTGCTTCTGATGATGTTACTGCTGTTGCTGATGAAGAAAAGGCTGTATCTGCCTCTGAAATTATCCCTGCTGCTGAAGAAATTGTTTTTGTTGAGCCCTTTTCCCAGGATTCTCTGATGACAGAGGCTGCTGTTTTTGAGCCTGCTGAAGTTATTGTTGTTGTTACTGAAGCTGCTGCTGCTTTCTCTCCTGAAGTTACTAGTGCTGTTTCTGAAGTTGTTTCTGTTGCTCCATATGCTGTTGCACCTGTTGTTATATCTGTTGCCCCATCTGTTGCTGTTCCTGTTGCTGCCCCTTCTGCTTCTGCCCCATCAGCTGCTGTTCAACTGAAAGAAACATTGATGAAGAAGATTGATGCCTTATATGATGCACAGAGTTCTGAATCTGAGGATTATAACACTGCTTCTGATGATTCATCTGCCACCATTGCAAAGAAAAGGAAAGCAAGAAGTAAGGCATTGAAGAGGGTTCCTCCTGCCAAAGTTAGAGATGACAATGATGTCCCTTACTATATTCTGCACAACTGCCCAATCACTGAGCATTGGATGCAGTTCTCTAAGAACCAGCTAAAGGCTATGAAGAAGAAGAGGAAGTATGAGAAAGGTTCCACTCAGTTCAAGCACCCTCATCCTCCTCCACCACCTCCACCTGATGCAGGTGCAGGTGGCAGCTCTGTAAGTTCAGGCCCAGCTAGAAGCCAGGCTCCCTACCAACCTCATGCTAGAACATATCAAAGGGAAAGCCAGTCTAGGGGCTCTTACTCTAGAAGGGGAGGATATAGGGGAAATCAAAGAGAGACTCAGGTTTACTCCAAAGGGCATTCCAGGCAGCACCCTTACTCCAGGGGAGGACATGTTCCTTCTGATACATCTTCAGGTCCATTCCCCTATAAGCTCAGAGAAACTGTGACTGCCAGGACTCCTCAAGATACTTCTTCCAACAGGTATGAGCCACCTGTTCCATTTGAGGACCCTGAGAAGAATCCTATTGCTTGAACTGCTAGAATGAAAGAGCTGGCTGCATTAGATCAAATAAAGAAAGCAAAAGAGAAAGGCCTAGACACTTCCAACATCTCTACTATGTCAGAACAAAGACAGAAAGAACTAGAAAGATATGCCTCCAGTAAGTTCTTTGATGCAGACAGGTACATGGAGTTGCATCCAGCTGTAGTGGTTCCCAGGGCTTCAAAGCAAATTTATTTGGGTGCAGCTGATGATACCAGATCCAAACAACAAGCTTTAGATCCTAACAGAGAAATCAAAATGGTAAAAGGCAAAGAAAAGGAATAACTCTGTAAGGTGATAACTCTTGGTTTTTCTGACTGCCCTCTGGATATCATGTTTATATATATCTCTGTAATGGTTCTGTGATGTCTAGCTGCTGTTGTTTTTATGTTTTTCTGACTGTATGATGTTGTTTGTTTTTCCTATGTCTGTAAATAGTTTTCCTAACCCAAATAGGGGGAGATTGTTGGAACACCCTATTACTAATTTGGGTCAGGATCACTATGTCTCTAGGAATCTGTGTTTTGACCTTCTGTATAGCTTAATAGGTCAATTAGAATTGAGTCTAAGGGTTAGAAGGCTAGGATTGGAAGCTGCCCTGAAGACCCAAGTTTTTCTGGAGACTAAGTCCAAATCGTCGAGCTCAGCACGACGTTTCGTCGAACTCCGGTCGACGATCGTCTAGCTCAACTATTGACAGATCGTCGATCTCCATTCGACGATCGCTGAGCTCAAACCTCATAATATCGTCGAGCTCTGGTCGACGATCACTGAGCTCAACTTCTCAATATCGCTGAGCTCAGGTCGACGATTTTGACTCTGCACTGGATCCTTATCTCTGAGCTCAGTTCGACGATCCTTGAGCTCAGATCGACGATTTCTTTGCTGCTTGCATTTTCCAGTTCGCTGAGCTCAGCTCGACGATAGCAGAGCTCAGTTCGACGATTTCAGTTATCTTTCAGAATTCAAATTCAAATCAGATAGAAGTTATTCTACATTTAATTCAGAAGATCTGCCAGCCGTTTTCATTTACTTCTGGAGCAAGTTTCAAGGAATTTTTCAAGGAACAATTCAGTGGACTTTCCTTCAGAACAGATTATGCAATTAAGGTTGTAATCAATGCAGACCAACGGCTATCTTTGACAGAGTAATATTCTATTCAGACTCAGAGAATAAAAGATAGAATGTTTTTGAATAAAGACAGAGAATAGACAAGAACAGAAGGAGATTGACAAGAATAGGACACCTCTCAATATACAGAGACTCTGAAAAATATTCTGTCAGCAAGAATTCAGAAGAACACTCATCAAGAAGAGATCAAGCTTTCAAACATTCTTCAGATCTCTTCAGCTTTCAAAGTGTTCAAGGCCAACATCATTTCAAGACTCCAGACACTCAACATTTCAGCTTGCTGAAATCATCTTTTGCTGGAGATCTATCTTTGAAGGCCTATCACCCTCAGTAAAGCTCATCTTCCTGAAGATCAAGGACTCAGGGGGAGCTTTGAAATCAATCCACTTAGTCTTCTCAGTTGATTGAGAAAAGAGAAGACTGCCATAACTCTCTCAACCCCCTCTCTGTAAAGGGTTTTTCAAACTCCCTTCAAAAGTTTGAATCTGGTTTTTGAGCACCTTGTCAAAAGCTCATTGGTGGCAAGACACCTGATCAAAAAATCTGATTTGGTTTTTGAGCACCTTATCAAAAGCTCATTGGTGCCCAGGACACCTGATCAACTCATCCTGCAGTGGATTCCTACCTAGGGTGGTAGAAGAGTGGATGTACCCAAGTTGGGGAACCACTATATTTCCTTGTGTCATCTGGTTCTGCATGTTTTCTTTTTGTTTCTGGCCTAGATTTTCTTGTGTTTAATTTCTGCATAGCTTAGTTTTGTGATTAGTTTTACTTCTGCTTCCCTGCTTACACTCATTACAACAATTGTTGTAAACCTTTGCAAAAGTTTTTCTTTGTATTTTAAAAAGCACCATATACTCTATTCACCCCCCCCCCCTTTAGAGTATATCAGATCTAGTTTCCCCTTTCAGAAGAGTAATGGCCTCATGAGGGTGAATAAGGGAGGAGGAATTTCTGGTGTGATTTGGTAAGATTGGCTTGAGGAGGAAGATGAACCGATGTCGTTCATTCCGCTTTAAGATACGTGCAGAATCTGTATTCTGCGCGCAGTGATCTTCTTGGCCATTTTTATGTGTGGTATGGCCAGATCTGGACTTTCGACTGAACACAAAAGTTGAAGTCCATAAAAATAACTTTCCAACGCATTGTTGCATGACCTTAGGCGAGGTCCGTAGCCACGGAAAATTCTGAACGAATTTGACGTCCGATAAACCCTCCATGCAGAAATTGTGTTCTGTATGCAATGAACTTTAAAGCCAATTTCAAGGGTGATACTATTGAATCTGGGTTGTGGTCTGAATATGAAAGTTGTAACCCATGGAAAGACCTCTCCATCGAGGGGTTGCACGTCTTTACCAGATTCATATAGCTTTGGGAATCTCCGGTCGAATTTACTGTCCAGATTTTATTCTGCACTAAAATTCTGGGTTTGGTATAGCATTGGATTTGGGCTTGGTGGTGTCAATGTTGCAAGTTAACTTGAGTTTTGGTGAACTCTTTTATGATAATCATCTTAGTTCTATAATTGATGAAGTTTAATAATTGAATCCCATGAAATTGATTTGTGAAGCGAAGCATACTTAAACGAAATGATTTGATAGAAATTGGTAGACTAATATAAATGCACATCATGTTTAAAATGTGTTGAAATCATTTGGAATGACATGTACGGGGATAATCTATGGCCATGTAAATGTTTGATTAATGGAATGAATTTAGTAGTCCAATGCTTAGAGTGTCATCTCCCTATGGGTAGCATTGTGAAAGGATGTAAGTGCGGTGTTAACCGTCACTAGTTGGGTAACGATGAGATGAGTCATTGCATATCATACATTCCATTACATTTCATTGCACAACAAGATCCTCATCGTATAAGTTTCTATGAGCACTCCTATACGATGAGTTACTTTATGTAAACCGATCCTTAACTTATAAGCTTGTATGGGCATCCTTATAAGTTAAGTTACTTTCCTACTGTAGTTCCTTGTACTTGATATATGGATATGGTCATGTAGAATTGCTAGCTTATAATGTTGTTAATCATGTAGCACTATTACCACCTGCTTGTACCTGCTTTATTTACTTATATATATTGTATCCCTTGTTCCTTTCTCCGCCCAATGCCGAGGAGTCGCCGGGGGAGCGGATGTGAAGCCACTTAGTCTTTTCGACTAACGGTTGCTACGTCTTCCTTTTTAGGAGGTCATGCCATAGGTAGAGCAGCCACAGACTACGCAGCAGGATATCCAGGCCGGGAAGATAGCTCCTGAGGGTACGGTACCATCGCTACCATCAGTTACTGATGTGAGTGTTGAATGACTCTGATGTAGCACCTTTTGGGAATTTATTAGCTGTACTCTGATATTGTAGAAGCATGTTTTAGCTTCTTTATTTGATGTACTTTGGACTTATATACTTTGTGTGGATTTGACTTCTCTTATTATTATTTTGGTTGGGTTAGCATATATATTGATATTGGTTGTAGCCGGTAGAATAGGAGTCTTGTGGTACAAGTTAGCCTGTGTGCTAATGCTACCGCAAGGCGGCTGTTCTGGTCATAAGATTCCATTCGTGCCATGTTTTGGGATCTGGGAGGGGGGACTTACAACATCACCACTAATCACATGGCCCAGAAAATCCACCTTCTCCAACCAGAACTCGCACTTCGAGAACCTTGCATAAAGCTGGTTCTCTCTGAACACTTGCAAGACCACTCTCAAGTGAGTCTCTTGATTGGCCTCCGATTTGGAGTGCACTAAGATATCGTTAATGAAGACCACTACAAAAGAGTCCAAGTACTCCCGAAATACTCGATTCATCAAGTCCATGAATATGGATGGCTTGTTTGTCAACCTGAACGACATCACCGAGATCTCGAAGTGACCATACCTTGTACCAAAAGCTATCTTGGGTATGTCCTCGTTAAGAATTTGCAACTGATAGTACCCTAAATTCAGATCCAACTATCGGTAGTATATGCAAAACCGCATACAACCATCTTTCTTCTTCATGAACATCTCTGGTGCTCTCCACGGTGAATAAATGGGTCTAATATACCCTTACTCTAATAGTTCCTGCAACTGTACTTTAACTTCGCCCAACTCCTTTGGTGCCATCCTAAAAGGGGGACATGACATCGGCCTGGCCTCTGGCACTAATTCGAACGAGAAATCAATCTCCCATCGAGGAGGTGCTCCAGGAATCTCCTCAGGAAACACATCCTCGTACTCTGACATAACTGGCCCTTCCTCGAGTGATAACTTGGAAAGGAGAATCTCCAACAATGCTACAAGAGCCACTCCCCCTGGTTAACTTCCCACACCAACTGCAGGGCCGAAATAAGGGAAAAGGCTGCTCTACTGAGGCCCTCAAACTTAACCTCTGACCGCCCTTCACCCCTCGGGGTCACCACCTTAGACAGACAGTCAATACTGGAATGTTGCTCTGCAAGCTTGTCCATTCATAAAATGACATCAAACTCCACCAACGGTAAAACCTTTGCTCTCACCATGAAGTCAACTCCGTCCAGACTCCAACAATTGTGACCCTTCGCCCTGGTAGTCATGGCTGACCCATTGGGCATGCACACCTTCATCTCTATGTCCGCTAAGAATTACTCAACTCCAATCCTCTGGATAAAGCTTTCTGCAAGGACGGAGTGTGACGCTCCTCTATCAAACAGTACCTTAGCGGGGTACTCAGAATCTAACACAAAGTATGTCACAACATCGGGTTGGCGGATCGCTTCCTGCTACCCAAGGTTATATTCCCTTGGTTGCACGAGTTGGAAACGAGAAGCGATAGACTCCGCCATTATTCCTTTCTCTCAATTCTTATAGGGATGAGACTTCTTCTTCCACTTACGCCCTTCAGTTCTTCCTTGAGATAGAGAAGGCTTTCCTTCTCCCTGCTTTGCAGCAAAAACCATTTCGACATTGGGTTCACTCCAAATTACTCTCCAAGGTTCTGGCAGCCTCAACCATCTCATTAAAACCAGCATTCTTCATAGATATGAGTGGTGGCCTTAGATTCTACCTCAATCTGTGGTTGAAGGGGTTGTCCCTCGATCTCCACATTGTCAACCACGGTCGTACCAGCATAACGGCCCTACCGAGTAAACTCTTGAACATCCTCATCCACTATCTTGTCTCGCTGTACGAAGTGCAGGAATTGCCTCTAAAGGGATAACCTCGGCGACACAGGAATGTACTTTTCAAGAAAAGATTTCCGAACTCCTCTATGGTCGGTGTGCGACAAGGAAGCTAGCGACCGCTATGGCTAACCTACCACAGCTTAGCATCGTCCTCCAACACAAAGCTTGCAAACTCAACTTGCTTCTAATCGCACAACTAGACACAAGGACACTCACGGTCCCGCGATACTCCTATGTGGATAACTTCTTAACATAATTCATTTAGGACATTCGTCCACGAAGACATACCTTGGACACTAGCTCACCTCTGATAACAAATTGTAATACCTCCCCTGTAATTACCATATAATATGGGTCCGGCCGGGGCCCCACAACATACAGACGCTATAACTTTAGCATTAAAAGATGATATTAACTACCCAACTCAAAACTCAGAATAAATCAACAGCGGAAACAAACCAACAAAACAAGAAGTTATCCACTACCAAACAGGAGTATCAAAATGGCATTAAGGCCTTACACAAAAATGAGTCCAAAACTGGATGACAACAAGGTCAAACATCAACGTACAAAAGCACTCCTAGGATACCTCGGCATGCAAGACGAAAATACCAAAAACATGGAGCATCATAGTCAAGAAGAAAAGAAGCTAGTAAGCATGGTAATCACTTCATGAGACTTAGGCCTTTTCGGCCGGCTCACTTGCTCCCGCTTGCGATCCTTGCCCTTTAAAAATTTGGGGTAATGTGGGTCAGCGAAGGCTGACGTCTACTGTGTAACCAACACATCTCCTCCTGGCCGCCCCTAACGGACTACGGGGTACACCTCCAAGCTGCAAGTCAGCACTTTGTATGCCATATACATAAACATGTAAAGCTTTAAAAACAGGTTTGGATGTCTCAAACAACAAACATATTTTCTATGTTGAACATATAATCAAAGGGGCCTACTATGCAGCATGTATGCAAACTCGGGCTTCACCCAAGGAACCCAATCACGTATGCATCTAGCACATCATCATAACAACTGGGTACTTCCAATTTCCCCATTGACGTCAAGCCATAAATAAATGAGTACTGTAATTCCCCTAACAGCATACAATCCGCCACACAGAAATCTTGCGAAGGCCCCACCTGCTCGTGGGTCTTAAACCCGGGATTTCCTGCAGACCCTGACTTCTCATGTTAGGTTTCTGTCTCACACACATACTAATTCTAAGAACCCTTGTTGGACCCCACCCGCTCGTGGGTTACATTGCACGGGCTTGTCCTATGCGTGTTGTTCTCATCAGTCTCACAAAAGGAGACTATTCTCGTCGGGACACTCTCCCCACATGACTTGTACGTCACGGGATAGCCAGCCGACCACGTAAACAAAGCCGCACCTTAGCACATCACAATTCATAGCCTTTCCCCACCCTAATCCATCTTCCATACTGCAATGTTCCCGCGCACCAAGGAAACCATCTACCGCCAACGCGGAGCTAACCTTGTCTGGTTCCGGCTACACATACTCTCTCAAAAAAGGGGGGAAAACACATACATCACAAATGGAATCTTGCCGCAATGAATTTCTACAAAATCCTTAAGGCTCGCTATGCAACATCACTGAGTCGGACTAACGGTCGCGACTACGGCTTCACCCACGATGACTAATCCACTAATGGAGAGGATCTCTAATGCAATATCATGCCTAGGACGGACACAATCGACCCAGTGGTTCCTTTTGAACCATGGAGACCCAAGCCCCTCTCATTTGAGAGATTTGGTGCCCAATAGCTTGAAAATTAAGAAAAAAAAAGAGATGATATACACGCATTCTAGAAACCGAGAGGAGAAAATGTCGTTACCTTACGACCTCTCTTCCTAGCCATGGAATCCTTGCTTTGAATGGATTGACATGAGCACCTCCACGCCCTCTCCATGGATCCGGTCTCGGAATGATGATCGGAGCTTCGAAGCTTCATCAATGGCGGTGAAAGACCTTCTCCTTCCTCCTCCTCACTCTCACCGAAACCCTAGGTCATTCTACAAAATGAGAAGAAATGAATGGAAAGTGGATCTCAGCCCTAATATAATCGTTTGTACGGAAGATCCTGGGCCCTTGGATCGAGTTTAAGGAAGGATCAGACAGCCAAGAAATAATATGATGGACCTGCATCCGTCCACATGATCAGTGGCGCACGACCACTAGTCATGCGCACTGTATCCCATGATCGTGTGTTTATGACTGGTAGGACTCTAGAACAAAAGGGACAAATGCATATGAGCAACAGCGCACGATCAGTGGTCGTGCGCACTATGTCTAATGATCGTGCGATTGACCTAGACAGAACTTGAAAAACTGGAGAGTAGTGCGCACGAGCAGTAGCGCACGACCAGTGGTCGTGCGCACTGGATCCCATGATCGTGCGCATTGGATCCAATGTCGAGCTAATCGACCAACCTCCAACAGTATCTCTACCACCGGGCGTTAGCTTCTAGCTACTCCAGGTCTGAAAACTGGGGTGTTACAGTTGACATGCTGTGTCTTAATCTCGGGTTAAGGATAATGTCACATGCCTACGGGATCGCCAGTCGTCACACCGACGGGAGTTGACAGATAGACTTGGACGGTTTGGCCTTGGTACTCGGTGCTTACTTCCCGAGCCACCCTCTGTTCCAGTGGATGGTTGGTCTTGGTCCTTTGGTGATATGCTCCTAGAGGAACCTTCCATGCCACGATGATAAGCCAGCGTAGGGATATGTTCTTGGTGCACATCTACCTGAGACCCCTCTGAGCCGTAGTACGCTTGTGAGATCCGCAATTGTGTTCTTAGCATTGAAGAGTGCAGAGACCTGGGCTTGGTTGTGTGGATGCTTGCCTAGTAGAGGAGAAGCCCACTCTACTGTGACCGTCTGGCCATGATGAATAATGCCTGAGAGGTTATCTACCTGCTCGGAAAGTGGGAACTACAAGTCTATGTCGACTTAGCAGTGTGTGTGTGTGTGTGTGTGTGTGTGTGTGTGTGTGTGTGTGCATGGGTGAGTAATCACATTGCATTCATAACATTGCATTGCATTACATACACAAGATCCTTATCATATAAGTTTGTATGAGCACTCTTATATGATAAGTTACTTTACTGTTAAGCTTATCCTTAACTTATAAGTTTGTATTTGCATTCTTATAT
The DNA here is from genome assembly GCA_039583875.1 of Platanthera guangdongensis. NCBI lineage: Eukaryota > Viridiplantae > Streptophyta > Magnoliopsida > Asparagales > Orchidaceae > Platanthera > Platanthera guangdongensis. The sequence goes on from CM077149.1 coordinate 24,886,503, forward strand.
GTTAAGTTACTTTGCATTTTAAAATATGTACTAGGTGAATGTTCTTACTAGTGTAGAACTGCTAGAATAGAATGTTGATAATATTTCTAAACATTGGTTCTATTGCTACACATGAAATTTATACTTACTCCACCTGCTTGTACTACTGTTATATATATTGGACCTTGTATTTCTTCCGCTCGGTGCCTAAGTCCCCATGGTGAGAGGATGAGAAAGCCACTTAGTCTTTATGACTAACGGTTGCTACATCTTCCTTTTTAAGAGAAAACCCAGCAGATAGGGAAACACAGGTTTTGTAAGAGGGAAGCTAGGCCAGGTGACAGGTCCTGATGTGATGATAGCATCGCTGCCGTCCGTTATGGATGTGAGTTTTTGAGAGACTCTTATTATAGCCCTTTGGGCATTTTTGTACTATGATATTATAGAAGCCTTTTTGTTTCTTCTTTTTTTTGATGTACTAGACTACTAGTTGGACTTATACACTTGTGTGCTATTTTAACTTCTATTTATATTCTTTATGTTGGGTTGGCATTGATGATAATGATCTTAGCCGACAGGATAGGTGTCTTGTAGTACAGGTCGACCCATGTGTTGGCGCTACCGCAAGGCTACTGTTTTGTACATAAGACTCCCCTCAACCTTGTCATATCTTCCGGGAGGGGGGGTCTTACATCCTTGACAGTGGATATTCCAAACATATGAACGCACCTTTCTTAAGGATTGCGCTCAACTAAGAATAAGATTTTTAACCGAACTCTCATTCTAATCGATAACTTAATACTGATTTACCGAAGTGAATTCCGCTATATGATTTGACTTATATCTAGAAGATTTTTGTCTTCCTCTCTCGAGGGTTGCGGTCAACTCTTCTTCATTTTTGAGCGATTGATTTGTACACACGATGTTTTCGGCAACAATCGTACAAAAACAGATATCAAAATTCATAACTGGCATATGAACTCAACGCATGATAAATCAGAAATAAATCAAAGGTGGAAGAACAATTATAAAGAGAACTTTAATTTCACTTGACGTTCGCAATGATCAAGACTAAATATTATAACTACTTGCTATGAAATAAAAAGGACACGAGAAATAATATTTATGAAATAAAAAAATAAATATTATATTGCATAAAAGAAAGAGGTACATGAAATGAAAGAGAACTACATTGTGTAAAAGAAAAAACAAAATAAAACTAAGCTATAAATGAGAAAAGAGGATATAACATGCTCAAATGGGTAATTTGAGAGAGAGTGGCTAAATGCAATGAATTAAAATGGAGGGAGAAAAAATGATGAAGGGAAGAGTGAAGGTCGGCCACCATGGTTTAATTTGAAGAAATAAAGTGGAGAGAGAAAGAGAGGGTCACCCACATGAAAATGCATGCATGAAATAAATGAGAAACTATGATTTAAATATACAATATTTCATGCATGAGAATAATATTTGGAAACATGGTGAGGTCGCAACATATATTGAAATGATGAAATATTTCATGCATGAGAAAGGTGGCCATGCATGAAGTTATTTGCATGAGAATATTTTTACGTACAAAGGTTGACAACGGGCTTTAACGTCGAGTCATATCGAAATCCCCCCAAGCCTGACATAAAAAAATAAAATAAATTTAGTGGGAATTATATAAAAATAAAAATAACAAACTATATAATATCAAATTTAGAGAATATATATATAATATATATTAAAATATAATAATTATGATACGTATATTTTAGTCAAAATATAACATCATCAAATTCCCCCAGACTAAGCATTTTGCTTGTCCCCAAGCAAAAACATACAAGCTAGCAAAATAAAAAGGACTAATTAAACAATTTTGCCATGCCAAACACGAGTACATTGCAAAAAGGGAAGTAGGTAAATTATGAAAAATAAATCAAAATTTTTTATTAACCATGATATAAATTTTATATATTTCACTAACATAAATATAAATCATCTCAAGTTTTAGGAAAAGTAAAAACCAACTAATGAGACAAATGAAAAAGGCATTGAGTTGCTACTAAAATCTAAGAGACATTTTATATCCACCCCAATCTAAATCACGAGTCTAAACTCCTACCTGAATGTTACCCTAACTACTTTTTTACTACTTAGCTAAAAATAAATATAGGAGTATGAATCAGAGGGACTTTATTTGGGCCGAAACTTGGCTTAGGTAGAAGGTTAGGAATTGGAAATTAAAAGATAAACATTGTAACACCCCCATCCGTTGTATGGTATATAACAGAAGGTCCAGCTGGAACCTGACGCCATATACCACGGACAGTCGGAAGGGTTACATAAGAATATCCAAACTATCTAATTAAGACTACTCGTCCTACACAGAGCATTCTAGCGAATGCTTTTAAATAGTTGAAAGAACCCAAAACTTAAATCCATAATCATGAATGTCCACATCCACACAATAGGAATGAAAACCCAATACAATGAAAGGTACATGGCCTTATGGCCTTACAACAGTTCACTTAACCAATAGTGTCTTACATACATCGGCTCGTAGGCCGGCCACACATGACAAAATAAAAACAACTATTCTCTAAGGCCTTCGAGGGCCAGCACAGCAACATGGGCTCAGGCCCGTTATTTTGCACTTGGCTCCGCAGCACCTGCAAGCAACATTCCACCGTACGGTGGAAAACACGCAACTGTCAGCTAAAGCCGACCAAATTATAATAACCCCGTCCATTTCTCGGGACGGCGGTGCTCCTTCCCTACATATCATTAGCCCAACTAAACAATTATGTAAAAACATACTACGCCACATGTGTAGGCTCGCACGGCCAAACACCCCATGCACTCAAGGTATAATAACGGTGAATCCTGACACTTCAACATCTTCACCACCACCACCAAGATGGCAACAACATGAGCATTTTAGCCTTCCTGACCACTGTCTAAGGCTCCCGACTATGCCAACGGCCAGTCCCCTTTTCGGGTCTCTCGCACCGAACCACATAGCCCAGGTCCAAATACACTTGCCCGTTGCTCAACTGCGTAGTTCACCTTAAGACGTACGCACGAGCCAAGCTTCTCTCAGATCCCAAAACTTTTCCAAACAATCACATAACCCAGTTATGTTTAAGGCCGGTTCCCAAACCGCCAAGTTAACAGAACAACAATTCCGCTCAGTTTTCCGAGTGCGCCTTGGAGCTAACCCCCAAGGATCCTTGCTGCAATCTACCGCGTAGAAACCTGAAAACCCAAAGCACGGAGTCTTCTCCGGCAAATCATAACAAATGCAACATCTCCGATCCAGACCAACATGTCCGGGTAGGCTTCACACACAATACCTATGCCCGTACTTCGTTTCCGGACTCTATATGCAACACAAGGGGGACTATTCCCATCAACCCCAAGGAATACAACACACTCACCGCACACTTGCGAGAGCGGGATTCCCTATGTAGAAAGGAAGAGCTTCACATGCTAAAGTGGAGAAGCGTTACCCTTGTAGTCCGTTTTTGCGCCATGGAAAAACTACACAGATGGAAATCTTCGTAACAGACTTTCCTCCACGGATCCGCTCTCAGATCTCAAGACGGTGCTCCGATGCTCCGCCGGCGGCCGGAAAACCCTTCCTTCTTCCTCCTCTTTCCAACTCCTTGAGAGAGAGAATGGTTTGGAGAGAAATGAAGGATTAACTCCCCTATTCCCGGCCTTAACAAAGCAGGAAACCATCTCGGCCGTTGTATCTTATTTAAAGAAAACGAACGGCTCAGATCCGCTCAAAAATCCCCAAACCTGGGCCGAACATAGCTTGCCACACGGCTGTGTCCCAGGCCGTGTGCCTCAATCAAGGCACGATCGTCGAACACAAAGACTCACACGGGCTCAAGCACGCCCGTGTCTCACCCGACACGCCCGTGTAGGGTTCCTCGACATGCCCGTGACCGGGGGCGTGTCACGCATAATCGCCACGCAAGCCGACACGACCCAACTGAATACGGGTAGGGACACGGGTATGAACACGCCCGTGTCACCCCTGAAACGCCCGTGTAAAAAGTGTTCACAACCCGTGTTTTTTGCCGTGTCCTTCTCGGGATGAAAATGGCCAAAACACCAGCCAGACACGGCCTTGGACACGCCCCTGGCCTAGGTCGTGTACCCCTATACAGGCACCAAAAATCCCTTTTTCCACGACCAACACAAATATAATTTTCGGGGCGTTACAAATCTCCCGCACTTAAGGAATTTTGTCCCGAAATTAAGTAAAGGTACACAAAACTACAAGTTACCTGAATGGAATAACTCGGGGTATTTTTCCAACATAGCTTGGTCTCGCTCCCTAGAAAGCTTCTCACGTCCGCAATTATCCCAATAGACTTTAACCATTCAGATATCCTTATTGCGGAGTCGCTTGACTTCAACGTCTTCTATACGTACTGGCTTGACCTTTGTCGTCAACTCGTAATCAACTTGCACTTGATCAACTGCAACTACCTGCGAAGGCTCTTGCACCACCTTATGCAACACTGATACGTGGAACACATCATGTAGCCCACTCAACTCCATCGACAGCTTTAATCTATACGCTGCTTCGCGAACACACTCCAGGATCTGAAACGGTCCAAGGTATCTCGGACTCAGCTTCTTCAACCGTCAAACCCGCGAGACACCCTTGAACGGTTTGATTTTCAAGTACACCCAGTCACCAACACTGAACTCCACGTTCCTATGTTTTGCGTTATAGTACTTCGACTGTCTGCCCTGAGCGATCTTCAACCGTTCATGAATTGTCCGAATCACTGAAGTGGCATCTTCCACCGCTTGACGTTCGTAAAGCTTCGATTCACCCGTCTCCAACCAAGACAACGACGTGCGACACTTTATCCCATACAAGGTCTCGAAAGGTGCCATTCAATACTCGCCTGAAAGCTATTGTTATACGCAAACTCCACCATGTACAGGTGATCTTCCCACTGCTTTCCAAAATCTAGGAGACACATGCGAAGCATATCCTCCAACATTCGGTTGACCCTCTCGGTCTGGCCATCCATCTGTGGATGAAAGGCTGTGCTGAACTTTAGCTTATTACCCAACATAATATGCACCAACCTCCAGTCATTCGACGTGAAGCGTCCATCTCGATCACTAACAATACTGCGTGGCTGATGCGTAAGATCACGGCAGTGAACCGGTCGCACAAGTAATATAAAATGGTGGCTTTCCCAAGTATCGATCTCACAAGGAACACAGTAAGGTGGAGTTAATTTCGACGAGGACTTGAGATTGAAGTCCTTAGGGTCGGCGGTAATGATGGGGGCTTTGATATTGCGGACAAAGAAAATAAAACACTATCAACTACTCCTATGCAACGCCGCTATGCGATGCTTCGCCAGGCGGGATGGAAGACTAGTCGGGCCGCTATGCACCGAATCGCTAGGCGGATGGATGAGTAGGCTTGTGGATGAGGTGGTGAGAATGGCGGAATGAGGGTCGTGAGCACCTCTTCGCTATGCACATCACTAGCAATTGCTAGTGCGGCAAGGGTTGATGGACAAATAGGCGCACCTCAAGTAAATAACGAAAACATACAATCACATAGACATGTTTACACATAAACGTATATTACACTATGTATAACTTCATCAAATACAAGAGTTCAACTACACATTCAACAACCAATCAAGAAAAGTGTGTGCGAAATTGACCGAATACGAAGCCTTGCTGAGGATTCACGGTTGGAGTCGTCGGGTTGTCAATCCGCGTCCAAGCTCGGTCCGTAACTGCGTCCGGGGTAGAGAAGGGCTGTCACCACCTTCCAATGGCCCGTCTTCTTCGTGTCACAATCCGGTGCAGGATGGCACAACTTCTCCTAGCTTGGTGGAGAAAGCTAGGTCAAGCTCTTCTTGTAGCTCAAGGATGAAGGAGGAGGCCGAGAGGAAGCTCCGGCTTGGATTTGGCGGTGAAAGCTTGCCCGGAGAACCTCCCTAGGGTGGAAGATGAAGGGGAATGGCGGAACCCTTCCTCGGAGACGAAAATGGCGGAGAAAAGTCGAGCAATCCGGAATTAGGGCGGAACCTGCGAATTTATAGATTGCAGAAATTATAATGCACATGACCAGTGGCGCACGACCAGTGGTCGTGCGCACTATGGCCAGTGGTAGTGCGTTTTCCCCAGCCAGAATTTGGAAGAAAATGGAATCAATGCACACGATCAGTGGCGCACGACCAATGGTCGTGCGCACTGTGTCCAGTGATAGTGCGCATACCCCAGGGAGATTCTGGAAATCAGGGAACATTGCGCACGAGCAGTGGAGCACGATCAGTGGTCGTGCGCACTATATCCAGTGAGCGTGCGTAGTATTCCTGCTTCCAAACATCCCCGGAACACGCACACGAACCCTGCACCAAGCACTGATATGTGCAGACATTCCAGACGAGCAAAATAAGGAGTACAAATAATAAAAGTACAAAAATACACAACCACGGGCCTAAGTGTGCACTTCCTATGAAAATAAAGACAAGATGAAATATGAACGATATAGAACTAAAAGTGAAGTGCAAATGCGTCAAAACTAGCCCAGATGAGTCCGAAAAACCCTATATAAATCGGACTCATCACACCCCCAGACTTAACTATTTGCGCGTCCCGAGCAAATAAAATTTAAGCAGATAGGGAAAATTACTAGCTAACAAAGAAATTGAAAAACAAAGTACCATGCAAAGTCGCAAGCTCGCGTGCGTAAAAATACAATAGAGAAAATTTCTAAGTATGCAGAATAGTTTATATTTTTCACAATGCGTATCAAAATTTTATTACTACTCAAAAATAGAATCACGGTGAATCAACTGGTCACACATAGGAAGAAAGTAGGCAGACCACTAAGGTGAGCTTTGCCAAAGATCGGGGCTCAGGATCACCTCCAAAGGAATCCACCAATGTCGGGGACCATACGCTTGCCCGTTCACACTCTCTCCATGGCACTAGTTACACTCAAGCGCAAATCCGTAGGACTTTGGGATAATCATGGGGCTTGGGTTACGGTGAGGTAAACAATGATAAAAAGAAAGGCTATGCACCTAACCCAAATGAGCTATCAAAAAAGAATCCAACCGCTAACCACAATATATGTAGGTACACCACACCTCCAGACTTTAACTTTTAACAAATGGGTGTGTGCACCGCCTACTCCAAATATATTCACATTTCCATAACGATTTTTAATTTAAACGTTTTCTTTTCACTTCTCTTTTCTTCTTTACAAATATTTTTCTCATTTTTTTCTTTTTCTTCATTTTATTTGCACAATTCAGCAGAAATATACTTGGGAGCACTTCCACATTTTCACAAATAATAACACCACATCACATCCCAACATGAAAATGTAAAACACTAAACTCGACTTGAGTGTGCAACTAGGATAGACTCTGGGGCTTTGGTGAATGAAGGTGGAGCTGAATCAAAAGAAGGGTAGGCACAACAGAGCTAGCGAGGATATGACGTTAGGAACGGTACAAAGCTCAACCGGGCCAAAATGATGGCCTACATCACGCTTACGCTTGACTAACCATGCACCTATGCTTCGAGAGTAGCTTGGGGCAAGTTCTTAGCCACCAAGAAAGATAATCCTTCCTCCCGACTCGAGCAAAACGAGGCTAGTGGTGGCTACACACATCCCTACACTACCGTCTGATTCATATCGGATTCACCAACTTTTGAGTAGAATAAAAAGTCTTTACGCAAATAGAAAAATATAAAACTATAAGCATACAGAAAAAATAAATCTACTCGAATTTCTACACGAGACGAGAGCAGTTGACTAGAAACACAATAAGGTCAACATTTTACTCTGTCTCACAATCCTAAGCCAGCACCATAATTTTCCCAAATCTAACGAAGAAATGAGTTTAACTCGCAGCACACAAACAGCTAAGCACGCGCTCAAGTGGGTGCAGTGGTGTGCAGTGCATTGAACTAATCATAATAAATCAACAAAAGCTTCTAGTATGCACATGAAATGTGCACGTGCAAAAGGTAACAAAACTGGCTCTCCCCTAGACTTAAACTAAACTACATAGCATATGATAGAGAAATTAAAATCATAAAGAGCTTAAGGGAAGAGGTTACCCAATGCTCAGCTAGTGAACATACCAGAAGGCGCGTGGAAACTTGAAGCAGGCCTGCCATACGAAGAATCAGAACCCCGCCAATGCGATTTGCTATGAATTCCTGCAGGGGTGAGCTCCGCAAAAACACAAGAAAAATATACATAAAGAAATGCTAAAACTAAAATAGACATGAAAAATAAAAATGCAGGAAAATGAAAGATAAGTACTGGAGTTATTGTCATCCCAGCATGACTTATTAAATTCTAAACAGTTCTAGCTAATGGGCCTATGAAATAAAAAGTGCACAGGTAACTGGCCTAATATCCGTTTCGGTAATGGGTACCGATACGGTGATAGAGCAGTTACCCCTCTACCTAAATAATAATACCTGCCCAACATAGGTAGAGGAAATAGTGTAAGACCCCCCTCCCCCTTACCAAGGAGGGCTACCGGATCTTATGCCCAGAACCGCCGTCTTACGGTGGCACTAACTCACGGGTTAGTCGACACCGCAATACGCCGATTCTGCCGGCCAGAACGATCATTAACCTGTAGGCCAATATGAGAAATAAGAAGTAAAACTGAGTATAAAAAGCCATCAGTTCACAAGTCACAGTACAATCATATAAGGAAATGAATAGTACAATAGTCCACAGAATAGTACAGAAAAAGAGTAAAAAGGGCTTATGCCCAGTACATCAAATCTCTCTCTCACAAAATAGTAGAAGCGGAAGCTAAACTAGATCATCAGATCTCGTCCCACCTGAGGACGCACAGTAGTGGTAGTAGCCTGCTGAAGTGGTATCTGCTCCTCATGTCCTGCCTCCTCGACGTGCTGGTGCTCCATCTCCACGGGATCCTAAAAATAGTTGGTCACCGACCATTAGTCAAAAAGACTAAGTCGTTTCCTCCGCACCTCGCCCCGCAGCTCCTAGGCACCGAGCGGGAGGACGAAGCGGAGGACAACAAGGGGTAACAAAGTGGAAGCAGGTGACAATATCTAACTAATGATGTAATAAGTACTGTAGTTCTACTCTAGCAATTCTATGTACGGTACAAGTAACAAGTAAGAGTAGTGCAGTAATGAAAAGTAAAGAAGCAGCAGTATGAATAAGTAAATAAGCTAAGCTACCACTATGCTATCATCACAAACGTACCCTAACTTATATAAATGCCCATACAAATATATAAGTTAGGATTTCCAGGAAATTTAACTTATCATATAAAAGAGCCCATACTAATTTATATGATAAGGATCTATGGAGCGTATGACCTAATATGAATGAATGATATGATGCAATTTTATGCGCAGGCAAGTGCAACTCACACACAACGACTCTGTGATCACAGACCTTTAGTTCCCACTTTTTGAGAGCTAGCATCACTCTCGGGTACCACCGCTGTGGCTACGGCTGCAGCGGAGCGGGCGTCTCCGCTTCTAGACCGGTATGCACACTACCAAGCCTTAGACCCCTCTCATACACCTCTGTACACGTCCAAGGTGCACTCTAGAGTCTCGCGTACGTACTTTGCTGACAAACCCGTCAGTCTTGTTGGGTCGGATGTGTGTTATCGGGGGTCGTCCTCCAGACCGCAGTGTAAAACAACCCACTGGCCCCTCTAACTCCCACAACCGCCTGGTGCACCGTACTGCCATCGGTGTGACGAACGGCCAGTACCGCATGCCCCGCCACGATATTTATGCACATGTAAGTAATTCATACCGAGCCTTCCGCTCGCAGGATCAAAACCCGTCCTGAATCTCTGAAACCCAAACCCGGGTGAGAACGCACATTAGTGCCTTTGTGTCAACTCCCTCAAACCCCAAACGGGTGAGCATATATCATGAAACTCTCCAACCCAAACACGGGCGAGAAGGTACAACCATGTCCTAACCTATTAAGCTACTCTTGTCTACGGTTTATTATACTTAGAGATTTAAGGTTAATCTCAGGACTGCCCCCGGTATTCCCTGTGAAGGGCTCTCAAGGGGCACTAGGAACTGTGTTGGGATTACGCCCAGCGTTCCCTTTCGCAAGGATACTTATTTTAGTTGATGACTACCCATGTATCTCCCCAGCTCTCCTTATTGCTTAAGTATAACCCTAGTGACTTAAGGTATTACCGGGAACCGACGGTCTTCCGCCGATCCCCCACTCCAGTTGATGACCAAGACTTGCACTTTTGATCCCTCACTAAGACAACTCTACCCACCAGGGTTACTCATGTTGAACTCTCTCTTATTTCTGCCGATAATCAATCCCCTGGTAATCCCTAAGGCAGGACCTATTTGTGTTATATGCAGACCATGACCCATGACTACCCTAGAAATGTGATCTTCCAAAACTTAAGACATCTTGCCTCTAAATATTTATCCTAAGGTAATATGGACTAAGGGAACTACCCTAAGGATTCTCACAATTTTTCTTGGCCAAATAGTCATTTAATTAATTCTTCTAATTTAAATGCTAGGTCACTTTACACATGAAGTAGTTTGCTTAAGTATCTACTGACCTAGGAAATTTTTTCTGAAATGTATATTGACAAAATATTGCTGCCTACAGAATTTCATAATTTTCCTGAAATTATTTATCATCATTTTCTATTTAATATCAATTCCACATAAATTCCATTTTCCAAATGAAGTATAGGCATCATGTACTCAAAAATTCCAGAAAAATTACAGAGCTTGTAGGACACTAATTTAAGACTATTGGCAGAGAATCATCAACATTTAATGTAAGATGGCCTATAGGATTCCATTATAAAATATTTACCAAAATGCCATTGAACTAATTTAACACACGTAATGCATCCATTAAATTCTGAGAAATTTATGCAAACCTAATAATAACATTTTATAACAGTAGAATAATTTCCAAATTTTTCAGAGGTATAATTCCATCATTTCAAGAATTAACAAGATAAGGGTAAAATGAGAAATATAGGGTATCTACTCCAAATATTCTTCAAAACAGAGAAATCATATTTTTCCTAAGTCAAATGTGATGTTATCTATGCCTTAGCAAAGTTGTTTGGATTTGTACTTGAATAAATCCTATTTTCCAATTTTATTCCCAAAATAGCTATATTTAAAATAAATTCCAATAAATGAAATTTTGATTCCAAAAATTCCATCATTAATTTGAGGGGTGAAATTTACCCTAATGAACCACTGGAAATAATTTCATGACACTTTCATGTCACCATTAGGCTAAATACACAAATTTGCATTTTTGCTATTTGCACACCAAGGCTTAACATAGGCTAGCACATGCAAGTGGATTCTCCCACATGCAGTGAACCCAAGGTGCTGAAAACTTTATCATGCACCAAGGATGACCCCACTGACCCACCACCAAAATTTGGGGCCATGGGGAGGAGTAGAACTCCATATATGTCATTTATTTAAATTTTGATATTTTACCAAAAACTATAGGAAAATATTTTCCACAAATTCCTAAATTTTGGCAGGAGGTAAGTATGCCCTAACCATGCATATGCCCAAAATATGGGGCCATGGTGACTAATATTGAGACCAGGGCATCCAATATATTTTCTGTCCTAGTCTAGGACCAGTCCTAGGAGAAATGTCCTACAGGACTGTACACTACACAAAAATGTAAGTTTAGGGTGGCATATTAAAGGTAAGACCCTAGGCTACAATTTTTATTAAGGGCCTAAGTTCTGGAAATGCATCTAAGAGGCCTAAATTTAACATGCAAAAGTACTGAAAAAGTGTGACAGGAAATGTCACTATTCATATATTAAATTGATTTATATTAATATCGGCGCACGAATCTTAAAGTAAGAATCGACGGGATCTGGTTATCGTCTACCTCCAGCCAACGGCTGAGATCGAGCCGACCTGGAGCGATTTTGCCGGCGGTTTCCGGCCAGCTGAGACGTCGCCACCTCCGGCCAATGGTGCCATCACCTTCACGGTGGTGGTGGCTATCATTTCCTGGCGATGGGGCGGCGGAAGACGGCGGCGACGGCGATCCCGAGCGGTTTCAGAAACTTAGAATTCTCTCGATTTTCTCACATGGCATCGGGCTCAATTGAGCCCGATCTCTCGCCTATTTGATATAAGAAGCTAGTACGGGTAGAGGTGAAGTGAAACGCACCATAATCGGGGCTTGGCTGCGGGTCAGGCGGCGGTTTGCCGTGGTGGTGGTGCACCGGCGAGCTCCTCCCCGAAAGTTCAATTCTCCACCGTTCTCCATGAGTAAGTAGTCGAATTCCACTCCTCTCGGCCTTCTGAAGCTAATGGTGAGCTCTGTTTGGACTGGGGTGGCCTATAAGTGGAGATAACTCCAATGTTAGCTCGATTTTGAGCTTTGGAGGCTTCACCCAGCAGCCATGTGGCTCACAGCCCTGGTTTCCTGCTGGAATTAAAGAGGGGAGGCCAGCCACCTGGTCTTGGGCAGCCTAAGTCAGCTGATGGGGTGGCCATGTGGCCACCATTTCCTTCATTCCTCTTTCTCTCTCCTCTTCCCCTAAAAATTCCAATTTTACCCCCTTGCATGTATTCTCTCTCCTGATTTAGAGGGGTAGGGCTGGTCTTGTTCACTTGGGCTGACTATGGGCCAATTTTGGTGGGCTTGGTCCAAGGGGGAATGACTTGGCCTTCATTTCATTCCTTAGGTCAAATTGTTGACCAAATTGACTTTTGGGGTTGACTGGTCAACTATGGTGGGTGGACTGACCCCACTTGGTGGAAATGGGTCTAGTGGCACCACCCAACTTGGTTTGGGTCAAGGGGGTGCCCCACTTAGGTTAATTGGGCCTATGAGTGTGGGTTTGACCAAATTAAGCCCAAGGTTGACTTTGGTCAATTGGGGTCAAAATGTTGACCCAGTGACATACCCTAGGGTCCACTTAGATTGTCTTTAGGGTTAGGGCAATGTGGTGGGGTCATGGTGTGGTTAGGGTCCCCACTTAGGCTAGTTTGACCTAGTTTGACTAAGGTCTTATAGTGGGCCCCACATGGCTACCACCCACTACCTAGGGTCAAACCTAGTTGATCTCCTTAAATCTCACCCCATGCCTAACCCAATCTAAGTTGAGGGGTCTAGAAGTAACATGGGATGTTACAAATTCCAATAAACAAGAAAATAATTTCGTCCCCGAAATTTAAGTTCGGGTCTACGGGGTTCTATTTGCAAGAATCATCAAGAATCTAAAAAAAAACATAACTTAAATGTACCTGATGCGAATAGCTCCGGGTGTTGCTCCAGCATCAGATCTCTCGGCTCCCAAGTGTGCTCTTCCCGTCCATGGTTGGACCACAGCACCTTCACAAGGGGAACCTTCTTCTTCCGCAACACTCGGATGGCTGTATCGTCAATCCGGATCGGCTCCAATCTCACTGATCTGTCAGGCTCTACTGGTCCGGCTGTAGTAGTGATGTGCTGCTCCGGCCGAAGGAGAGCTCTCCGTAAGGAAGAGACATGGAAGACGTCATATAGTGCACCCAACTCCGGTGGCAGCTGTAGTCGGTAAGCTAAGGGGCCGATCCGCTCCAGGATCAGGTAGGGCCCCATGTATCGTGGACTGAGCTTCTTGTGCCTCCGCACCCGTGAAACACCGTGTACCGGACGTATCTTCAAGAATACCCTGTCTCCAACCTGGAACTCCACCTGCCGGTGCCGAGCATCATAATACTTTGCCTGCCTGCTCTGGGCCTCCAGTAGCCGATCCCTGATCAATCGAATCTGAGCCTCAGTGTCCTCTATATAATCAGATCCCAGAGCCCTGGTATCCACATCCTGTACCCATGATAGCGGTGTCCGGCATCTCCTCCCATAAAGAGCCTCGTACGGAGCCATCCTGATGCTAGCCTGGTGGCTGTTATTATACGAGAACTCGATCAATGGCAGCAGCCTCTCCCAAGGCCTCCCCGTATCCAATATGCATAATCTGAGCAGGTCCTCCATGGTCCGGATGGTCCGCTCGGTCTGTCCGTCGGTCTGCGGGTGGAAGGCGGTACTAAAGGTAAGCCGAGATCCCAAATAAGCATGCACAGACCTCCACTCGCTCGAAGTGAACCGACCATCACGGTCCGAAACAATAGTCCTGGGGATACCATGATATCTGATGTACTGCTCCACAAATAGTCTCACCAGGACTGCAACTGGGGCATCCTTCCGAACTGGAATAAACCGCGCTACCTTGGTCAATCTGTCCACTATAACCCATATAGAATCATGCCCAGAGTGGGAGCGAGGCAATCCGTGTACGAAGTCCATAGCAATGTCCTCGAACTTCCACTCTGGAACTGGCAGTGGCTGTAGTAAACCTCCCGGGCTCTTGCATTCCGCCTTCACACGCTGGCAGGTCTCGCAATGGGTCACAAAATCCGTGATCTCCCTCTTCATCCCGGGCCAATACATAGATCTCCGCAAATCTGCCCACATCTTGGTGATGCCGGGGTGCACTGAATATCTCGAGCAATGTGCCTCTCGGAGTATGTCATCTCGAATACTGCCCCCTGCTGGTATGTAGATGCGCCCCCGGAACCGAAGAAGATCATCCTGTAGCGTGTAGTCCTCGACCTTGCCCCTCTCTAGGGCACTGAAAATCGGCTGTAACGCAGCATCCAGCCTCTGATGTGCTCGGATGCGCTCCTGTATATCATCGCAGCTGATCACTGAGCTCAAATACTCTCTATATACCACTGGCTCGGTCTCGGACACCACGGTAATGTGCATGTCCTCCATCATCTGAAGCAGCTCTATGGACATCAATCGGGGCCCCGGTCCAGAAGTGCCGGCCCTCCTGCTCAAAGCATCTGCAACCGTGTTCGCTTTTCCCGGATGATAGTGGATCTTGTAATCATAATCACAGAGAAACTCCAGCCACCTCCTCTGTCTCAGGTTTAGGTCCTTCTGAGTATCGATATACTTGAGATTCTTGTGATCTGAGAAGATGTCACAATGAATCCCATATAAGTAATGCCTCCATATTTTCAGGGCGAAAACCACAGCCCCGAGCTCTAGATCATGTACTGGATAATTATGCTCATGCTTCTTCAACTGTCGCGAAGCATAAGCGATAACGTGTCCATGCTGCATCAAGACTGCACCCATCCCCTGATAAGAGGCGTCCGTGTAGATCTGGAATCCTTCGCTCCCGGATGGAAGCGCAAGAATAGGGGATGAGATGAGTCGGTCCTTCAGCTCCTGAAAAGCCGTCTCACACCGCTCTGACCAAACAAAATCTGCATCCTTCTTCGTCAAGGACGTGAGGGGGAGTGCTATCCTCGAGAACCCCTCCACGAACTTGCGGTAATAGCCTGCTAGTCCCAAGAAACTGCGGATGTCAGATGCGGTCTTCGGCCGTGGCCAATCCCTCACAGTCTCTATCTTGGCTGGGTCCACAGCTAACCCAGCCCCACTGATCGTGTGCCCCAGGAATGCCACCTCCTGCAACCAGAACTGGCACTTTGAAAATTTTGCGTACATCTGGGTCTCCCTCAGCCTCTGAAAGACCTGTGCCAAGTGCTCCGTATGATCCTCCTGAGTCCGAGAATAAATAAGGATGTCGTTGATGAATACGATCACGAAGCGGTCTAAGAAAGGCTCGAAAACACGGTTCATCAGACTCATGAATGCAGCAGGAGCATTCGTGAGCCCAAAAGGCATCACCGTGAATTCGTATAAACCATAGCGCGAACTGAAAGCCGTTTTCGGTATGTCCTCTTCCCTGATACGGAGCTGATAATAGCCGGATCGCAAATCTAACTTGGAGAACCAAAATGCTCCCTGTAGCTGGTCAAATAACTCATCTATCCGAGGCAGAGGATAGGTGTTGCGGACCGTCAACCGGTTCAGCTCCCGGTAATCTATACATAATCGCAGTGATCCGTCCTTCTTCTTCACAAAAAGAACTGGCGCTCCCCATGGCGATGAACTGGGTCGTACAAATCCTGACTCGACTAGCTCCTGCAGTTGAGTCCTGAACTCTGCTAACTCTCTAGGAGCCATCCTGTAGGGTGCTCGGGACACCGGCTTCGCTCCCGGCACTAGCTGAATCCTTAAATCCAAGTCTCTAGCAGGCGGTAGCCCGGGCAATTTCTCCGGGAATACGTCGGAGAAATCCCGAACCACCGGAATATCTGAGATAGTCGCCTCTGTCCCCACCATCTCGAAGCAGACAAGATAAACTTCTTCACCCTGCTCATGGGCCTTCACAGCCTGTACAGAAGATAACAGTAGGTGGCAAATAGGCTGGATACCTTCAATGATAACATGGGAGTCGCCATGTCTCAGCGTGACCCTCCTGGACGGACAATCTATCTAGGCATGGTTCCGATGCAACCAGGCCATGCCCAAGATCAAGTCAAAGTCCTGCAGCTTCAGGATAGTTGTCGGCGCCTCGAAAGCATTGCCGCCTATCTCGGCCTCCATGTCACAATGTGCAGTAGTCCGCAGCTCCGATCCATCGGGTAGGCGTACCCTCATCTCTAGTCCAGGGAACCTCTCCACGCCTTCGAGTCCGTCGATGAAGGCCTCGGATACGAACGAGTGTGAAGCACCCGTGTCGAAAAGAGTATGAGCGGGCTTGCCGCTGATCATGACTATGCCTGAGGTTTGTTTATGTGAAAGTTAATTGTTATCCTATAGTTCCAGGTACTAAATATATATCATTGGAAATCCAAGAAAATTCATAATTAACTTCAAGTACCTGTAATAACCTCCTCGGGATTCCTCGGCTCTGTGAGGTCCAAGGCGTATATCTGCTCCTGCTCGCGCCTCCTGCCATGATATCCCCGGCCTCGGCCTCGTCCTCGGCCTCGTCCTCGGCCCTGCTGTACAGGGGCCATTGGAGGTGGAGGAGGAGGAGGGGGATGGAATCGGTGCGGGCACTCCGACCTGATGTGCCCAGGCTGGCGGCATCCATAACAAACCACTTGTCGGTGGCCTCGGTCATCCTGTCTCCTCGGATCATGTATCTGTAGAGGTGGGGGAGCCAAAGCTAGAGGAGGCCCCTGCTCCTGCCTGAAGTTGGGACGACGACGTCCCCCACCCCTCCTGTATCCAATGGTCCTGCCTCTCTGAGAGCCCCTACTGCCCTCACCTGATGTCGATCCATCAAATGGTCTCTTCCCTCCGGCTCGCACCATCAGCTGGTCAGCCTCCAGCTTCTTCGCCATCTCGATGATCTACCTGGATGTGCCATGTGAAATGAATAACAGAGCCTGCCTCAGATCATCCCTGAGGCCCCGGTAGAACCTCTTTGCATACCTCCTATCGTCGGTGTCCTAAATCCCCGCGAACCTGGCCAAGTGGGAGAACTCTCTCTGGTACTCTATCACTGATCTGGTCCCCTGCTTGAGGTTCAAAAACCTCTCCTCCAAAGCATCCCTGTCCGTAGCAGAGACGAAGTGTTCCAGGAACACATCGCCAAACTCCTCCCAAGAAATCTCTGACAGCTCAAAGTCCGCATAAGTAGTCTCCCAGACTGACTTCCACCATCTCTTCGCGTGGGCCTCTAGCACGGAGGTGGCTAGAGGTACTGCCTGGCCGACTGGGCAGCTGATGCCTGCTAAGATCTCGTGTATGGCCTCCAGCCATTCTTCTGTCTTCACCGCATCCTCTGTCCCGCGGTACGTCGGTGGGGACAGGCTCTTGAATGCGCTCAGCCAGCTCGACCCCGGATTTGGCTGTGGAGCCGGGACTTGCTGGGCTCTAAAGGCATCCAAAATCGCCGTCAGGGTCTGCCCCATCTCCGTATGTAGGAACGGAGTGGCAGCTGGAGGTGGAGGAGCCACATTTTGCGGCGCTGCGACCTGTGGAGGTTGCATAAAGGTAAGGTTAGAGCAAAATTGGCCTAACAAATTGTACTTTATGGACCATTTATGTGACTTTACACATGGGCACACCACTGCTTCCGCTGCATAGTTTGTCCGCAAACTAATGCTGGGGCGGGGGTGGTCCCATGTTGTGGACTTCTTTCTCATAATATAAGTTAGGGTACGTTTGTGATGATAGCATAGTGGTAGCTTAGCTTATTTACTTATTCATACTGCTGCTTCTTTACTTTTCATTACTGCACTACTCTTACTTGTTACTTGTACCGTACATAGAATTGCTAGAGTAGAACTACAGTACTTATTACATCATTAGTTAGATATTGTCACCTGCTTCCACTTTGTTACCCCTTGTTGTCCTCCGCTTCGTCCTCCCGCTCGGTGCCTAGGAGCTGCGGGGCGAGGTGCGGAGGAAACGACTTAGTCTTTTTGACTAATGGTCGGTGACCAACTATTTTTAGGAGCCCGTGGAGATGGAGCACCAGCACGTCGAGGAGGCAGGACATGAGGAGCAGATACCACTTCAGCATGCTACTACCACTACTGTGCGTCCTCAGGTGGGACGAGATCTGATGATCTAGTTTAGCTTCCGCTTCTACTATTTTGTGAGAGAGAGATTTGATGTACTGGGCATAAGCCCTTTTTACTCTTTTTCTGTACTATTCTGTGGACTATTGTACTATTCATTTCCTTATATGATTGTACTGTGACTTGTGGACTGATGGCTTTTTATACTCAGTTTTACTTCTTATTTCTCATATTGGCCTACAGGTTAATGATCGTTCTGGCCGGCAGAATCGGCGTACTGCGGTGTCGACTAACCCGTGAGTTAGTGCCACCGTAAGACGGCGGTTCTGGGCATAAGATCCGGTAGCCCTCCTTGGTAAGGGGGAGGGGGGTCTTACAAACTGGTATCAAAGCGAGGTTTCGATCCTCGGACCTGTGGGTTATGGGCCCTTACCAAGGAGCTAACCCCCAAGGATCCCTGCTGCAATCTACCGCGTAGAAACCCAAAAACCCAAAGCACGGAGTCATCTCCGGCAAATCATAACAAATGCAACATCACCGATCCAGACCAACATATCCGGGTAGGCTTCAAACACAATGCCTACGCCCGTACTTCGGTTCCGGACTCTATATGCAACACAAGGGGGACTATTCCCGTCAACCCCAAGGAATACCGCTCACTCGCCACGCACTCACGGGAGCGGGATTCCCTTTGCAGAAAGGAAGAGATTCACATGCTCAAGTCGTGAATTGTTACACTTGTAGTCCGTTTTTGCGCCATGGAAAAACTACACTGATGGAAATCTTCGAAATGAACTTTCCTCCACGGATCCACTCTCAGATCTCAAAATGGTGCTCCAATGCTACGCCGGCGGCCGGAAAACCCTTCCTTCTTCCTCCTCTTTCCAACTCCTTGAGAGAGAGAATGGTTTGGAGAGAAATGAAGGATTAACTCCCCTATTCCTGGCCTTAACAGAGCAGGAAATCATCTGGGCCGTTGGATCTTATTTAAAGAAAACGAATGGCTCAGATCCACTCAAAAAACCCCAAACCTGGGCCGAACACGGCTTGGCACACGGCCGTGTCCCAGGCCGTGTTCCTCGATACAGGCACGATCGTCGAACACATTGACTCACACGGGCTCAGGAACGCCCGTGTCTCACTCGACATGCCCGTGTCGGGTTCCTCGACATGCCCGTGACCGGGGGCGTGTCCCGCATAACCGCCACGCCAACCGACACGACCCAACTGAACACGGGTAGGGACATGGGTATGAACACGCCCTTGTCACCCTTGACACGCCCGTGTCAAAAGTGTTCACAACCCGTGTTTTCTGCCGTGTCCTTCTCGGGATGAAAACAGTCAAAACACCAGCCAGACACGGCCTTGGACACGCCCGTGTCCTAGGCCGTGTACCCCTATACAGGCACCAAAAATCTCTTTTTCCGCGACCAACTCAAATATAATTTTCGGGGCGTTACAAACATGATGGTTAAAAAAAATCACACTAAACCAAGAAAAGAGTTTTATAAAAAAAAATCAACATAAGAAATATTCAAACTTTTTCAATCATAACACGTTTTTTTCTTTTTTTAACATAAGGCCATAAGAATTTTGAAAATTTGGCCAACAACATAATTTTCACATACTTCAAATTTATTTTCTTTTACATTCTTCTATTTGCAGCTTTCTTTTCTCATTAAAATTCTCCACATTTTCACAAAAATGAATCTCTCACACTATAAAAAATTAAAATAAAACTCAAAATTTAGTGTGATAAAAAGGTTGGGATTGTTGGCTTTGGTGAAAAAGGTTGGTGGAGGTAGCAAAGAAAACAATGAAAAGCTCAAAATGTTTAACTAGAGAGTAATTTTAAGGTACGCTAGAAAGCACAAATGATTCAAAAATGTCTTAAATAATTTTCATGCTCTTAAATCTATCTAAAGCAAAGCTTGAAGATTTCAAAAGGTGCAAGATTAGATAGAAAATAAAGAAACTTTCCTTTTTATGAAAGTGAAAAAAATAAGCTTCTTGATCGGTTTGCATCTACTACACTAAACGTAAGTTAATATTACAAATATATTTAAAAGAGAAAACAACAGATGATAGATTTTACATAAGTAAAAAATATAAAAAGAAAATCATGAGAAAGTGTAAATATTCAATAGATTTTTCAAACATAACATGATACATCTAATTAGGAATACTACACAAGTCAAGATATTACTCGCGAAACATAGCAAAAATGAAAATTAGAAAAACTTCATGTAGCTAAACAAGTAAACAAGTGATTAAAAATAAGAAAACACAAGGTTGTGGAGTACTAAAGATAAAGCAATATATACATATATATATATATATATATATATATATATATATATATATATATATATATATATATATATATATATATATATATATATATATATATATATATATATATATATATATATATATATATATATATATATATATATATATATTACATCCTGGACTTCCCGAGGATTATCCTGTGAAGGATTCACAAGGTACTAGGAGATACAATGGGATGAAAGCTCAAATCTCCTTTTCCAAGAAATTAGATTTCACTTTTCTAATTTTTTCATAATTTTTTAATACAAGAAAGAAAAAAAACAAATAAGTCTTTTTTGGAAACTTTTCTAAGAATGAAAAGGAGAACAAAATCTAATTCCCCCCAGACTAGAGGGAAACATCGTCCCCGATGTTTAAAAAAAGAACAAGGAGAAAGCAGTCAAAGAAAGGCATGAATTGTAAAAAAGATAAATAAAATAGTTACTTCCCTGAATTGGTGAGTCTGAAGGTCGATGCCACTCTCCCATGCTTAAGCTTGAAACCGGGTGTAATTGAGCTAAGCACAAAGGAACACCGAACATCTAAGCTTTTATTCCTACAAAACAAACAAACAAACAAAACATAGAACATAATTATAAGCAAGTGGTGCCTCCAAGTGCGCTCTTTGTTTAACGTTGTACGAGCTCGACCACTATGTTAGTTAAACGAAAAATAATAATTAAAGTGAGTCAACAACTCTCATAATGCGCGCTTAGGAGAAAGCGCAAGAAGAAGTTGCCAATATATATTTTGAATACTTTTTATTTTTTTGGAAAAAGAAAAAGAAATAAAAGAAGGAAAAAAAGGGACGGAGAAGGAAAAGAAAACGAAAAATTTAAAATAAAACAATCTACTGAAAAAGCTTTTTCAAAAGAAAAAGAAATAAGAGAAGAAGAAGAAAGAGGAGAAAAGAGAATGAGAGTTGATGTCAGCGATTGACAAACAATAATTTGCTCTAAAGGTGCATTAAGAATAGAAATCTCTTCCAAGGGAGAATAAATAACTATTATGTTTGCACTCGGAGAATCCAAAAAAAATAAGAGGGGATGGAGAAATCCTTGACAACAACATCCTCGATCGGAAGATCAAAGATAATAAGGTCCACCCACCCAAATTGCGAACAAAAATACTCTTTGAGATCAAAGTGTGAAGAAAAAATCGAGATCGTATGGCAAAAGATCGACAGATTGTTGAAAAGGAGAGGAAAGTTGATTCATGGGGCTGCCATAAGTGGGGCCATCCTTCCACCACACATTAACAATATTTGAGCAAAGATTGATGTGGTCAGCATGATCCGCTCGGAAATGAATAATATTGGGGGAAGGTGAAGAGTATCTAAAACAACAATTCATTGAAAAATGATCAAAGCTGCCACAGTACTCGTAAGAAAAATAAAAATTAGTTTAAAATTGTGCCATGAAAAATCAAAACATAATGAAAAAAAGATTAAGAAATAAAAGAGAAAAACTAAAAAGTTTATTACTAATAATTGTTTTGGTAAATTAATCAATGTTGGACTTACCAAGTTCTACCTGGTGAAGGACTTGCACTAGTACTAGGAAATAAGATGGAGTGACATCCTAAATTCTCCTTTCCAAGAATTTAAGTTACGATCTTAAAGATTCTTGTTTAGAGATAAATGATAAATATAATAGTTTTGCGCTCTCAAAATATCAACAAAAAAAGAAATTCCAGGCAACAGAACCAAAAACTTGACAGAGATTAATCGTGTTCTTCAACCTATACTCGATTAAGGCAAGTGTGTCTATCGAAGTAGAACATAAGATTTGAAAATATCACGATTGTATTAAATCTCAAGTCTATCGAGTACTTCTATTTTGAGAAAGCAACTATTATTTTACTGGTGAAAAATTTAAGATAAATTTATAATTAAATTAAAATGCGAAATAAGAAACCTATTCTTGAACAAAATGCACTTTGAATGAAATATAAAAGATATTTTATAAACATCTAATCTGATCCTTGACCGTAGAGATTCCAAACATACGAACTCACCTCTCTCAAGGATTGCGCTGAACTGAGATTAAGAATATTGACCGAACTCTCATTATAATCGATAACTTAATAATCGCTTTACCGAAGTGAATTATGTTATAGGATATGTCTCTTATCTAGAAGATTTTTTTCATCCTCTCTCGAGGGTTGCGATCATCTCTTTTTATTTTTGAGTGATCAATTTGTACACACGATATTTTCGGCTATTAACATATAAATACAAATATCAAAATTCCTAACCGGCATATGAACTCGATGCATGATAAATCAGAAAAAAATTGAAGGAGGAAGAACAATTATAAAGAGAACCATAATTTCACTCAACGTTCGCAATGATCAATACTAAATATTATTACTACTTGTTATGAAATAAAAAAGACACGAGAAATAAAGAGAAATAATATTTATGAAATAAAAAATATATATTATATTGCATCTCGCAGATTACCTAGGAGTTGTTTAGTGAGGCCTTATTGGAGAATTTTGTTCCTCATATTGATAGAGATGTATTGGACGAGCGGTTCCTGCAACTGATGTAAGGGAGTTGTTCAGTGATAGAGTATCAGCGGGAGTTTCCCATTTAGTAATATTTATGCATTGTAGTTCTCTTCAATTTCTTGTACCTCTTTCTTCTCATACTCTGCAAATGTGGAGTCCATGTGGGAATTCAACCACCTCTTGGCATGGGATGCCAAAACAGTCATGGCTAAGGATACAACCTTAGACGTCGGGTAATAGATCCGTGGTAACATCTCCTGTATAGTGTCTAGCCTCTGCTCTGTCTTGATGGCACTCTCTATCCTATAATACACTGGTAGGGAGAGACTCCTGAAAGTGCTTAGCCAATTTGAGCATGGGTTTGGCTACGGACCCGGAACTTGCTGAGCTTGGAAGGCCTCTAGAATGGCTGTGAGGGTCTGGCCGAGCTCTATCTGCTGAAAAGGGGAAGCAACTAATGGAGAAACATCAATGGCCCATGGAACGATGTTCCTTCAGGGATGCAAAATATATTAAGGGCATTGTAAAAATTTGTCTAACTCATTATTTAAAGGAACATATAATGTGATTTTTAATGCATTGGCACAAAATTACTTTTGATGCCTTAGTTTCTGCGAAAACTATTACCTGAGGGGGTTGCTCAGTGTTTGTGGACTTGCCTCTCTTATGATCATTGTTTGTTAGTGATAGCAGTTTGTAAGACCCCATCCACCGCAACGGGGATTACTCGGGTCTTATGCCCAGAACTGATGCCTTACAGTGACTCCAACTATCGAGTTAGTCGCCACTATAAGACTCCAATCCTGTCGGCTAAAATGATAATGCACAAGAAGACCAGAGAAAAGCATTAAGCAATAGCATAGTCCACAATCACAGCTCAATATATATAATAAAGTAAAAGAGCAATATTCCATATGAGTACATAATGAAGAAGAGTAAAATGACCTTATGCCCGGTACATATCCAAATCAAAAGAGCTCACTATCTCATCTCTCAACAACTACAAGCGAAAGCTACAAAAATTTAACATCAACCAGTCGCCGAGTAATAACTGTAGCTCGTGGCAACTGCCTCTCATTTCCTACTTCCTCATGTGACTAATGCATCTCCTTGTGTAATTGGTGTGTCTCCTCGAACTCCCAAGATCACAACCGACTATTAGTCATAATTATTAAGTCATTTTTGCTCGCCTCACCCTCATGACTTCTAGGCACCAAATGGGAGGATAAAGGCAGAGGACAACAAAGACAGTATCAAAAGTATAACAGGTGACATGGAAGTATTCTTGCAGGAGTATAAATTTATATAGAGAAACACTAAAATGTAGAAACAGTAAAGTAAGAGTAGTGCAAAAATGTTTAGAAAATAAAACTAAAGTAAATGAGCTACACAACCATCATAGAACATACCTTAACCTTTATAAATTCTCATACAAACTTATATGTTAAGGATTCTAAAGTAACTCATCATATAAAAGATCTCATACTAATTTATAGGATGAGGGTCTAAAGTTATAATCTAGCAATACTAATTTATGAATAACATATTATGCGATGCAATGCAATGATTTGTAATGCAACACACCCATCCGACTCTGTGGACAAACCTTTCAAACATTCTCCACATTTTGGAGGTAGGTAGTCTCTCAGGTACCAATTATCATGGCTCACGGTAGTAGTGGAGCAGGTATCTCCACACCTAGGCAGGCATGCACACTACCAGGCCTAGAACTTACGTACGCCTCAACGCTAAGAACATAACAACATGGCTCCTCCATATTCTTGCTGGAAATCCACCAGTCTTTATGGTCGGGAGTGTGTTTATGGGGTAGTCCTCCATACTGCAGTATAAACAACTTACTGTCCCCAAAAACTTGCACTTCGCACCAGAGTCAACGTACTTCTGTTGGTGTGCCAACTAGACCAATATCAAATGATCCACCACAACAAGCATAATCCAGGTATAACAATACCTATCTGAGCCTCCAACTCGCAGGAACTTCTCATCCTACAGTCTTATACAACACCTAGCCTTCAGGTTGCAGGACTAACACATCCTTAATTTACCGCTACCCCAAGCCTCCAGCTCGCATGACTAACAAGTCCTGAATCACTCCAACCCTAACACGGTGAGATTGCTATGTTTTTCGTCCAACCTATTAGACTACTCCTATCTTACCTTTAGTTGTATATATCGACTTAAGGTTGGTCTTGTACTTCTCGAGGTCTATCGGTAAAGGGCTCGCAAAGGTACAAGGACATATGATGGGCTGAAGCTCAAATCTCCCTTTCTCAAGATATTTAGTATTATTAGTGTTGCCCTTATTCAAACCCTCTCTCAAGGTTACTCTTGAATTTATGTGTCTAACCTTTAGTTATATCTAGTGATTTAGGGTTAATCTTGAGCTTCCCAAGGTATACCCGGTAAAGGGCTCGTGGCGGAATTAGGAACTATGATGTGATGAACCCCAACACTCCCTTTCTCAAGATAATTAGTAAAGTTATACTACCCTTATTAAAATCATTCTCCTAAACAAGATCGACTGCTGAATACTTATTTCGTTAAAATTGCTAATTACAGACCATGGGAACATGTTTGTGTATAAATTTGAAATCCTCGGAGTACTTTGACAAAGTCCCTAAGATTATTTTGAGGCATTTATCATGACATATTTGACTTAAATCTAAAGATTCCTAATTTTCATAAATTAATCGGCCATAAATATATTTTTCTTTAATTACTGCCTTAGTGATTTTGAACATGAAGTGTCACTTTCTTTTATCAAACTAGCATGATTAAATTACCCTAGTATCATTTTGATAAAACATGAGTCTGGACAAAATTTCATAATTTTTAAGTGACATTGAATGCATCAATTGAATTTTCCAAAAATAGGACCTCTAGGTCACTTTCCAAAGGAAGTAATAGACATACTTGATAAATAAATTCCATAAAAGTTTTAGAGGGGGTAAATGCTAAATACAACATAATTACAGAGATTCATAATTTTCTTCAATAATATAGACATAGAAATTTCAGAAACATTAAAGAGGCATAAATTGAAGAGTTGGAGTAACACTACTCTCTTGACCTCCAATAATACTAAGTAATTTTTCAGGGTAATATATTGACTTAAAAGAAAGTTCAGCAGAGTTTGATGTCCATCCAAAGTACTTAAGGCCTAATTTACCATAACTATAAATTAATGACTTTTCTATAGTTGTTCATGAACTACTTGGAAACAAATTCTAAAAATTCCAATTAAATTCTCACTAACATAAATTAGTATAAAATGAGAGTAGCCAACATTCTAGATTTTTCTATGCCACATATACCATGATAATCTCAAAAACTCCAAAGGGTGTAACATGCAAATTTGGACATTACTAAAAACAATTATTCTAGAATCTCATCCAAAGTTTTTCTAGAGGTGTATTATGTCAATAAAATATTAGTGAAAAAAACTAAAGTTTTCTAAGTTAATTTGCTCACTTATATTTCCTTAATATAAAAAGATGTCAAAATTAAAATAAATTGCCAACCCTAGGATTTTTGTCACAAAAATCCTAATATTACTGTTGATGATATATTTCATCTTCATATGACCACGACTAAAGTTTCATGGGAATGCAACTTGTCAAATGGGCTAAAATTCACTTTTTTCTTTTTGCTAAATGCACCCCAAATCAGACACACCATTTCCAATTGCAAGTTGGACTCACCAACATGCAGAGGTATAATGGACCTGAAATTTTTCATCAGGGCTTTGTATTGCCTAATGATACTCCCACCAAAATTTTGGGTCATTATAATAATTTTTCACCAACATATTTCACTTTTATGCAAAAATCACATTTTACCTAAAACTATAGGAAAATGTTGCACAAAAATACCCATTTTTAGATAGGTGGTGTATCTAGGGTACATACATACATGTCCCAAATTTCCACCCTATAACGTTAACCATTTAGAAGATATTAATAAAATATGGATTGTCCCTTGCCCAGGAGAAATCCCATTAAATTTGATATACATGGAGATATGGTACTCCAAATGGGCCGATTCAAGTCCCTAATTATAGTTTATACAATGAGCTACAACTTTAATGTTTGCATTTTTCATGAATCTGCATCTAAGAAGCCTTAATTTATGTTTGAAATCACTGTCCTATGTGTGGCAGACTTAAAGAAATATACTATTTAATAATGTTAATTTATATTATCCAAGATCGAAAGCCTCGATTGTGTCTCCTACCTCCAACCAAGAGCCATGATTTGCCCAACATAGAGCATCTTTCAGGGCAATTTCCAGGCCATCCAGCGACCTCCTCGGCCAGCACCACTAACCCCACCTCCATTGAGCTGGGGGATATCACCCTGCGGTTGTTTGGCCGCCGGAGATTGTGGTTTCTGGCTAACCCGAGAATGCAAATTTCGTGGATTTTTTCCTAATGTTTTATCACACAATTGGGATCAAATAATCGTGATATCCCTCCTAAAAGATCTAAGAGGCCAGCATAAGGGGAGAGGAGGCGAAATGAACCTGGAGACGATGTTAGTGGCGGGGTTGGTGTCCATGTGCCAATATCGATGATCTCAATGCTTCTCCTTGTAGATTCCTTAATTCTCTAACTAAAGTTGAAATCGAAGGCATAATTTTGATTGCTTGAGGGCTTCTAGAGATGATGAAGGGACTAGATTGGACTGAGGGTTGGTGTTTAAATACTTTCCATGGGAGGGGGAGGTCGGCCATGGGAAAAAGAGGCTCACATTAATGGTGGCAGATAGGAATTGATTGGATTCTCCTCCCAAGCATCATGGGAGATGAATTGTGGGTTTAGTGAAGAGGAAGGGTGTGCCCCATGGCCTCCCTCCATTAACTCCCTAATTTTTTCCATCATAAATTGGATATTCCCCCATTAATCACCCATTAATCACCCATTAAATGTGATTAAATCCCAATAATCAGATTAATTAAATTAATAAACATAGTGGACTATAGGATGGGCCTTGATTTGAGGCCTTAGCCCATAGGAAATGGGTTGAGTCCTTATTCCTCTTTTTAGGCTCAATTTTACCATAGTTGACTTAAGCTGTCAACTTGGTCAACTTATAGGTTGACTGGTTCCATGAGTTGTTCTTGAGTTACTTAACACCACCCAATATTGATCGGGTCATGGTGATGCCCTAATTGGGCCAATTTAGACAATACGTGTGAATTTGACCAATTTAGGGCTAATATTGACTTCGGTCAAATTGTTCAAATTGATGACCCCGTGATGGGGCTTTTGGGTCACCTATGTTTCTCTTAGGGTTAAGGATCTATTGGTGTGGTCTATTTGAGTTGTCGAGTCTAATTTATAATGAATAAGCCTAGGTTAACTTGTTCACTTTTGGGGTGCTTATAGTGTAACAACCCTCAAGCAACTAGACCCCTATAATTGTTTTGTCGTGACTAGGTCATGACAAAACCATAGGAAGCTCAAAGAGACCATGTGAACTTATGCATGAAAGTGAAGATCACCATGGTCTACAAATAACACATTCCAATTACCTAACCTAGGGTTTGACTTTAAGGCCTCACCTTGACTCTTTGACCCCACCATAACATCCCTAACCCATTAGGGGTCCCTTGGAGCAGCTAAAACACATTGGGGTCAACTAAAGTGGTCAATTTGACCAAAGTCAACCTAAATCCTAAAATGGTCAAAGTACCGTATTAAGGGTCAAGTGACCACCAAGGTGTCAAACCAACCCTGCCCAAGTTTCCATAGCCTTAGGGGTGTCCATTGGGTCACTAAGGACCCATTGGGGTCAACTCGAATGGTCAAATTGACAAAAGTGAACTCAACCCTAAAATATGTCAAATTAACTCAAGTTGACCTAACCTAGCCCTATCCACTTGGGCTAAGCCTAATTAGAGTGGCTCACTAGTTTTAGGAGGCTGATATTTACTTAGAATGCCATTAAAAAACTTGATGGGGTGACTAGGAGAGAGAAACCTCATTTTCCCTTAATGGAGAGAGAGAAAGAAGAAAGAGAGAGAGAGAGAGGAGTTTTGGAGGGAGACTATGGGCCACCTCATTCATTTCCCCATTTCCCCCATTCATTCCTCCTGACCCTTGGAAGAGATTCCCATCAGTTTCTCATGAGCCACCATAAATGGTGGAGCCCAACCACCATGGTCGACCACCCCTTCACCTCTCTTCCCATGGAAAATATAACCCCCCCCCCCATACAGTACCTCATTCCCACTTTTGGCCAACCCATCACATTCAAAATGTTCTTGGCAGTTGAAATGAGGTATTAGATCAATGGTTTTGGTGGAGGATCGAGGAATCAGGCAAGCTCGCCGGACGGGAAAAAAGCCACGGCCAACCGGCACCACCGCCATCATCGAACCACACACAAGGTCCACTTCTCCTCATCTCCCATTGTGGTAGTATCCTAGATCAATTAGGAGAGAAATCGAGATCATCTGAGTCCGATCTAGTGAGGAAAATGGAGATTTTCATGGTTTTCATGGTTGTGGGTTCGCCGGAAACCACCAACTCCGGCAGTCGTGCCACCTCCCGGCGATAGACACCACCTCAATGAAGGTGGTGGAGGCGGTGGCCGGCAAGGGAGGTGGTCGGGTGGCTGGCGTTAAGCTTTGGTAAAGCTACAAGAATAGGCTTGGGAAAAGTTATAGGCTACGTGCTGTCCGGGTCTTGGAGAAGATGAATAGTGCATCCATTAATTTATTTTTAAATATATACAAGTGATATAGTTATTAATTACCTCTTTACATGCACATTTTGATGTTGTTAAATGAGGCCTGTAGATGCCGTTTTAGGAAATGTCGCCATTCACGAAAGTTATATCCCTTTGGGTCTAGTTTAATTTAAAATTTCTTTCGACCCATTTGTGTCCGTGTTTTAACCACATGACTCAATATGGTGCAACCAATACACAGGCTTGACCAAAGACTAAATTGAGTTCCCCCTCTAAACCATTTAGGAAAATGATTTGAAATTTGTACAATAGGTGAATTATACCGACCCCCTCATCATATCCAAAATGGGAATATTTGGAGAATATTTTTCTATAATTTTATGAAAATTTAATAAATCATATATGATTTAATTTTAGGGTCTATTGACCTTAAATACCCCCAATATTTAGGTGGCTGTCTATTTAGGTGATGACATGACTCTAGAAAAAATATTAGCCCATTTGGGGTTGGTTTGGCTAGGTAATGGTGTGACCAAAGTTTGGTCCTATAAGGGGAAGATTAGGACAAAAGTACACTTGAAGGATTGAGTGACCAATCCTCATCCAGAGTTGGTGAAACTTTGACCTCTAACCTACTGACATATAAAACACCTCCATAAGAGATTTTGGGTGTTTCGGGGTTGAGATGCCCTAAAACCCTAGTTTTAACCCTAGGGTTGGATATTGAGCCTACGAAGGACATGGGACCATAGGTCCTTGGAATGTCCTAGAAATTGGTAGATGAGTTCGTAGGTTGGAAATATGCCCTAGAAAAAGTTAATAGAATTTTTAGGAGGATTTAACCCCTCTGAAATAATTTAGGACTAATTAGGGTACTTTTACTGTAACGTCCCGATTCGCCCTGGGCCCCTTGTGCGCACTTTTAAGTCAGGAGACCTTACTTGGGCTCAGGGTGTGATGGAAGATAGGCTTGCACCTAAGTAGGGGAGGAGTGTTTTGGACACTATCGCAGGGCGATAGTAGCTATCGCTCGGCGGTAGAGGAATAGTCAAGGCGTTAAGAGCGTTGAATAGATTCAACAGCATTGAGTGCTACCGCGCAGCGGTAGTGGGATACCGCGCGGCAGTAGTGGAATAGCCGAGGCATTGAGAGCATTGAATGGACTCAATGATTATCGAACGATGCTATCGCGTGATGATAGCGGGATATCGCACTGCGGTAGCTGGGCGATCATTGAACGTCGCTACCGTGCCTAGTATTAGTGTTACCGCGAGCGATAGGCCGCTGATTTATTTTGGCAAGGCACTTGGGATGTTATCGCGGGTGGTAGGAGGTTATCACCCGGTGATAGAGGTACAGGTGGCGGCACATAAGTGGGAAGTTTGGGCTATGTCTTGCGAAAGAAGTCGTTCTTGGGGATACCGCTCGATGATAGCTCAGTTATCAGAGAAACCCTAACTCTATTTTGCTGCCCATATATATAATCTTCCAAGTCTTAACCGCCTCTTACTTTCTCCAGTATATTCTGGAGAACAACTATGGCGGAGCCTTTCTCAGAGACAAGGAATGAAAGAAGGAGAACAAGAGCCAAGGTTGACGCAAACGAGAGAGAGGGAGCCATGCTGCAAAGAAGAGTGACAAGATCCATGGCCCGAAATGGTGGAAATGTCCGAGACGAGATGAACTTCCTACCCTCTCCCTTGGTGCTAGATCTCTAGTTATTCCTAGGAGAGATATCTACTCAAAAGAGTCTTGATTTGTCAGAAGAAGGTTTGTATGATGAGGCCATGCTAGGACTTGTGTCCTAGGAATTAGAGTCTTCAACCTTTCCTCACTTCGAATGAAGTATGTTGGACTGACTTCACGAAACGATGTGGCCATATGAGGGTGAATAAGGGAGGAGAAATTGTGGATGTTATTTGGAAAGATTGGTTGGAAGAAGAAGACGAACCGATGACGTTCGATCTGCTTTGAGATGCACGCAGAAATCTATTTTCTGCACACAACAACCTTTGATTCCATTTCAGGCATGATGCGGCCAGATTTGGGCTTTAGACTAAACACGAAAGTATTATCCCTTGGAAATACCTTTCCAACGAGTGGTTATACGCCTTCACCGGATTAGTGTAGCCTCAGGAATCCCTGATCTAAGTTGTTGTACAGTAATCATTTCTGCATATATAATTCTCGTGTTTGTTTTGTATCGTTTTTGGGTCTGGTAGAGAGATTGTAGTCATCAACGTTAATGTTTTGTTGAATGTAGTCTATTAGTATTTGTGATAAAAATATGTTAATGACATTTGTGGGATAGATCCCTAATGAACAAATGATGTAGTAAAGTGCACTTGATCAAGGTGATTTGGTGGAGGTTAGTGAACGAATGGATTCACGAGTTGGGATGTTAGGAATGACCTAATTATGTGATTCGATAGGGATGTACTTGATAATGGTAATACATTGAATAATGATGAGGCTGACATGAGGTTTGTTGTACATAATTTGTGGTAATTGCGATGAACAAATGGTTGATGGATTTTAGTTCGTAGATCCATATGTACACGAATAGTTTGAACTTGGTAAAAGAATTATAACCAGTAATGTTAAAGTCATGTGATCATAGTATACATGTAATTATGATAACCAAATGTTTGGTGAATTTGTGTGGTGTACCATTATGTTGATGGTGAACCCTTGGTGTGCTTAGATGCATGAAAATGTGGAAGGGTTGAAAGTGCATGTGTGTTGCCACACTAGAATTATGTATTGGTAAGAGACTCTGTGTGGAGCTCTTATGTGCTGTTGAGCACGAAATGTGAATAATGTAAAGGGGGCTCAATGTGGAGCCCCGTATGTGAAATGCATGTGGTGTGAGTCGACACGTGGTGTCGTAATCCTGGGTTAAGGATAGTGTAGCAGCTCTACGAGCTCGCCAATCATCACACCGACGGGAGTTAACAGGTAGACTTTGGGCAGTTGAGCTTGGTCCTCAGTGTTCATTCCCGAGGCTCCATTCATGCCAAGTGGATGGTTGGGCTTGGTCCTCGTGCTTTTTTCGAGGCTCCTTCCGGGTCACAACATAAGCCTGTTCAGGGCTTTATTTTCAGTGCACATGTACCCGAGACTCCTGTTGAGCCGTAGTACGCATGTGAGCTCTGTTGTTGTGTTCTTGGCGTTGAGTCGTACGGAGGCCTAGGACAAGTAGTGTGGATGCTAGCATAGTAGTGGATATGCCAGCTCTACTGTTACCACCAGGCCACGATGGTTGATGCATGAGAGATTAGCTACCTGCTCGAAAAGTGAGAACTGCATGTCTGTATCGACACAGTAGTTGCATGTGCGTGATCATGGTTGAGTCATTGCATTGCATTCATGGCATTACATTACATTGTATACAGAAGATCCTCATCATATACGTTTGTGTGGGTACTCTTATACGATGAGTTACTTTACTGCTGAGCCGATCCTCAACTTATATGTCTGTATGAGTATTGATATAAGTTGAGTTACTTTTTGTTATAGCTTTACATTTTTCATATACTGTTGTAGATTATAGAACTGCTAGAGTAGATTATTCACTCATTTACTATACTGCTGAAATACTTGATATTGCTATCTCTATACCACTTGTTTGTACTACTATCTTATTTATATATATTGTACACTTGTTCTTTTCTCCGCATGGTGCCGATGAGTCGCCAGGGGAGCGGATGTGATAGCCACTTAGTCTTATGACTAACGGATACTACGTCTTCCTTTTTAGGAGGAAACCCCGCAGACTGAGAATTAGCAGGTTATGCAGCAGGATATCCAGACCAAGATGACAGGGCTTGAAGGGATAGTGTTGTCACTACCGTCAGTGATTGATGTGAGTTTTTAGAGACTCATGATATAGCCCTTTGGGAAATGTTTACGTGTACTCTAATATTATAGAAGCTTGTTGCAACTTCTTTTTCTTCATGTACTTTTGGACTATTTTACTTATGTGTGGATTGACTTCTGTTTTACATTTTTGGTTGGGTTGGCATTGGTTGATATTGGTTATAGCTGGTAGGATAGATGTCTTATGGTACAATTTAGCTCGTGTGCTGAAGCTACCGCAAGGCGGCTGTTCTGGGCATAAGACTCCCCTCGTGCCGTGTTTGTGTGTTCCGGGAGGGGGGGGGGGGTCTTACAAATGATATCAACTTACCACAATCCTGAACTAAAGAAGTCATTCAACAATGGTGCCACCCCCATTCGATTAGTCAGTTTGGGGACAAACTGACATAGCAGAAGAAACAGTGTGCCCATATGTAATTCACACCAAGTATATCTAATTTTGACCCTATGATTAGCCTACTTAACCTTAGGTTCGTACCTTTATATGTCGAACTCCTAAAGTTTTGATGATCCAAGGTACGTAAAACTGTTCTATAAAGTCTTGCGAGATCCCCTAGGGCAAACACTTTTGTTTATAGCAGATTTTGAATCTAGCAGAGATAGTAGACATGTAGATTCCCTAGGAAAACCACTTTTATTTATAGTAGACTCGAGCTTGGCTGAGATAATAGATATCGTAAAGTGGTTAGAAGCATATCTTTTGGATGTTCGGACAAGCGTTAAGAGACCGGCTGCATGAGTAATGGAAGCAGGAACCGGCTTCAGGACGAGGACTGTGAGGAAGAAATTCACCCATTATAAGTATTCTTCCTTAGTCTGCCTAAGTTTGTTCCAGGAATCTGGCTTGAGTCTTTACAATTTTGATACTTGGGCGTAATCGTTAGTGGGAAATCAGCCTATATTCTATTCGATACCGGTGCCACACGCTCTTTTATGTCGTCAGACTTTGTTAAAGACCTAAAAGGTGTGCAATACTTCACTGGTATTGCTGGGAGAGTATGCCTCCCAGATGGCTCTGTGATGACCGCAACCGCCAAGTGTGACTTGGATATACTCATTGGAGTAAAGACCTTTGATAGCCCTGCCTCAGTTTTGAGGATGCCGAAATTTGAACTTATTCTGGGATGGCATTGTTGAATTGGCATTACGCAAGAATCGACTGCGCAGAGAAGCAGATTTAATTGAGTCATGGAGACACTGAAGTCTTCTTCCAAGGTATATGATTCGACCACACTTATTATTATCTTCAATTAAGGCCTTGAAAGCTGACATGAGTGGGGATGAAGTTTACCTGATATGTTTTGAATTGAAAAAGAGGATAATAGATATGAAGGATGTGCGAGTGTTGCGGGATTTTCCCGAGGTATTTCCTGAGAAATTGTCAGGACTACCCCCACATAGAGAGGTGGATTTTCAAATTAAGCTAGTACTAGGTGCCAAGCACATATCCAGGACCCCTTATCATATGGCCCTGAAGGAACTCGCAGAGTTTAGAGTTCAGTTGCAAGAA
This sequence comes from Platanthera guangdongensis, assembly GCA_039583875.1. Classification (NCBI taxonomy): domain Eukaryota; kingdom Viridiplantae; phylum Streptophyta; class Magnoliopsida; order Asparagales; family Orchidaceae; genus Platanthera; species Platanthera guangdongensis. Next base: position 24,921,870 of record CM077149.1, read on the forward strand.
CTGGTCGAATCAGGAATTGTTCTCCCCAGATCATCACCTTGGGGAGCCCCTCTTATGTTCGTTAAGAAGAAGGATGGAACCTTACGAATATGCACAGACTATCAGGAGCTCAATCGACTGACGATGCGAAACACTTATCTGCTACCTCGGATTGACGAGTTGTTCGATCAATTGGTAGGAGTGCATTGGTTCTCCAAGTTGGATTTATGCACGGGGAATTACCAATTGAGGATACAAAGGAGGAGCATGTCAAACATCTGACCTTAGTGCTGAAGAAGCTAAAAGAGCATGCCTTGTTTGCCAAATTCAGCAAGTGCGAATTATGGCTCCAAGAAGTTGCATTATTGGGCCATATGATCAATAGGGCTGGACTAGCTGTACATCCGGCCAATGTGCGTGTCGTGAAGTAATGGTCAACCTTGAAGTCAGCGGCTGAGGTACGAAGTTTCCTTGGACTTGCCGGTTATTATCTCAAGTTTGTAAAAGGCTTCTTAAAGATTTCCCTTCCTCTTACCACTCTGACAAAGAAAGGTGTCCCATACGGGTGGACACCCTAGTATGAAGTTGCGTTCCAAGAACTGAAGGATAGAATTATTGCTGCACCCATCCTAGCCCTTCCATCTGCGAAGGAAGGCTTTCAAGTCTACACTAACGCGTCATATCAAGGGATGGGAGCAGTACTAATGCAGCACGTGAAAGTGCAAGTTAGATCTGATATACTCTAGAGGGGGGGTGAATAGAGTATGGTGCTTGATAAAAACGTTTTACAACTGTTGTTGTATACCTAAGTGAACAGGGAATCAAATAATATAAAGTAAACACAGCAACTAACTAATCACAGAGAAATCACAGATCACAGCCAGAAAACAAAAGAAAATAAGCAACCAGAAGACACAAGGAGCTATAGTGGTTCCCCAACCAATCTGGGTACATCCACTCTTCTACCACCCTAGGTAGGAATCCACAGCAGGATGAGTTGATTAGGTGTCCTGGGCACCAATGGGTTTTGATCAGGTCCCCAAAAATCAAACCTTCAAGTCTTTTGGAAGGAGACTTGCAACCAGAATAATTTTGAAGGGATTTAAAATCCTGTACAGGAACTGGAGAGAGGGTGATAGTGTCTTCTCTGTCAACAGTCAGAGAGAAGAATTGTGGATTGATGTAGCAGCTTTTGCTCCCCCTGAGATCTTGAATTGGTCAGGAATGCTGGAGCACTGCTTCAGGGTGATAGGCCTTCAATGACCTAGAATGCCTGGACCAGAACTGCTTCAGGAACTTCTTTGACAGATTGTTTGATTGTTGTCCTTTGAAGTTATCCTGTAAATAGAGAGAAGAAGACTCTTGATTGAATTTAGTTGTTCTTCTTCTTCTTCAAAATTTCTCTGGTCAAGGCTGATTGCAGTGAAGAACTTTAGATTTTAGAATGTTTTGTTCTTCTACAATCTTTTCAGTATATTCTGTACTGTAATTATTGAACTCTGCTTGATTCTGTTCTCTATCTGTGTCTGTGTGTGTCCTTCTCTTCCTGACTGAGGAATATTCAAACTTTTTGAATGTCGAGCAGTAATTACAGTCGGCCTTGGAACGAATCAGCAATCAATGACTTTCCTAAATGTCCCATGGAAAAAACGGCATGTAATCGCCCATAGTCAATGCGCGTTCTAACAGTAACATTCCGAGAAGATATGGCATTAAATGTTCAGGAATCAGCGCCAAGAAACGGGACGAGAACCTTGAAGAAAACCTAATCTGGATTCGTCGAACAAAGAACACAATTCGTCGAGCTGAACTTGTGTTCATCGAGCTGAGCTTGAGTTCGTCGAGCTGAGCTTGATTTCGTCGAGCTGAGCTTGAGTTCGTCGAGCTGAGCTTGATAGAGTTCGTCGACCAGACAATCTTCATTCATCTAACAGACATTCTTCATTCGTCGAGCTAAGAATCAAAATCGTCGACCTGAGAAAAGTTCTGGACTTAGACAAAATATCCTGCATCTGCTGAAATGCTGTGTCGACATAAATTTGTGTCGAAAGATTGATCTTGGTGTCGACACAAATCCTATAGTGCCGACATAAGCTAGTGTCGACTAAAATCCTGGTGTCAACACAACTGGTGTCGACTGAAATCCTGGTGTCGACACAAACTGTCTGGTGTTGACACAAACCCTAAGTGTCGACACAGATTCTCTGAGTCCAGAAAATGTCGAGTAGAGATTATCATTTGTCGACCTGAAAAGCTGACTTCGTCGACCTGAGAAGCTGTGAACTTGAGGTCCAAGTTCATCGAGCTCAGAATATAGTTCGTCGACCGAAGCATGAAGCTGGACATCAAAAAATTTGAAGTTCTCCTGACTTTGGCTTGATGTAGAAACTGAATTTTTGTAGAACAGAGAACATAGATCGTCGAGCTCAGCACTAAGAATTATCTCACGATCGTCGAGCGCAAAACTCCTTTCGTCGAGCTGAGTTCGACGAACGTCGAACTCATTTTACTTAGCCTTGAAAACTTGAGAGTCTGGAGTCTCTGAGGGTCTTGTTGAAAGCTGGTCCATCTGGAGTTGAGCCTAAGGACTTAACCTATACTCTAGGACACAAATTGACCCTGACTATACATGATGGGTCACATCCTAAGTCAGTGAACCTAGCCCAAATCAACTAGGGATCCAACAATCTCACCTTATTTGGGTGAGGTCACTAATAGAGACTCAAGGCAGAAAAACAAAGCAAGAAAAGAGATATATCTGGCAGAGAATTATAACACATGCAACAGATATATATATACACAGCTTTGCTTAACAGATAGCACAGTTTAAAAACAAATAACAGACAAAAATTAAAACAATAAGAAAATTACTTCTTTGGCTTCTTCTGCTGAGGTTTGTCTTCTACTTTCTTTTCTCCTGGCTTCTTGAAAATGATTTCTCTGTTAGGATTTTGAGCTTGAGCCACTGTCATGGTCATATCAGCTGCCCCAATAATTTTCAATGATGTAGCCCTGGGGACAACTGTTTCTGGATGAAGTTTTATATAGTCATCAACATTAAACCATTTGTGACCTTTGTCAAATCTTTTCAGCTCTTCCTTTCTATACTTTGACATAGTTGAAAGACCAGAAATATCTTTTCCTTCTGCTTTGGCTTTATTTATCAAAGAAAGACCAATCAGCTCTTGGTACCTAGCCATTTTTGCAATATTAGCAGTCTCTGGATCTTCAAAAGGAATTGGAGGGGAGTCTGGCTTCTTTGGGCTTTCAGCTTTATGAGCATCAGAACTTTGTTGCTGCTGCCGCTGCTTATGTTGACTACCTGAGGAGGATGGCCTCTGCTGGCTGCTTCCAGAAGATCTGCCTGATTGTCTTTAATAAGTTTGCATTGGGGCAGATCTCTGGGAGCTAGAGCCACTGGCACCAGCTTTTGGAGCAGGAGGAGGATGAGGATCCTTCCTGTATCTGTGTACTGGAGGAGGGGAGTATCTCCTGCTTCTCTTTCTATCTTTATGCTGGTTTTTGGAGAGCCACATCCATGCTGGCATTCCCTTATATGGAGTCACATTGTGTAGAATATAATAGGGAGTGTCTGCATTGGGATTTGGCTTGGGAGGAGGAGCAGCCTTTCTCTTCTTTGCCAACAATCTCTTTTTCTTACTAGTTGCATCTTCATCAGAATCATCATCATCATCTTCTGACTCAGAACCTTGAGGGATGTCATAGAGAGCATCCAAAGCTTTTAAAGCTTTATCAGAAACAACAGCCTTTATTGGAGGAGGGGCAGATGGTTCAGGAATAGGGGTATCGGCAACAAAAGAAGAATTATTTGTATAAGATTCAGAAACACAAGAGATAGAGCTTTTAGCTACTGCCTTATTCTCTTCTTCAATGTCTGCCTGAATAAGCTCATCTAGAGTAGGCATTGGAGAGTCATCCATAATAATGTCTGGTGCTGAAACTTGCACTAGAGTATCTTCTGGAATGAACTCTGGGCTGGAAGATGAGAAGGAGGATGAAGCTGAGAGAGCAAAATTGTCACAGAGTTGCTTGGCAACTGCTGGACTGGCTGGAGAGGTATAAGGTACCATAGCCAAATAAGGCTTAGAGAAATCTGCTGGAGGGAATTTCATATGTACAGAGTCAAAACTTCTCAACAAAACTGGTAAATTCAATGTGGGATTTAAATAGAAATCACCAGCGGGAGTTATTTGAGCAACTGACTCATCCAGATCAATGTCAGTATAAATAAATTGAATTAACCATAAATTGAATTAACTCAGACATCTCAGCATCAAAGTCTATTAAAATAGGTGTATCCTTATCTAAATCTGCTAGAGAGTGAACTGCTATAACTGCTGCTGCTGCTGTATCTGCATCTACTGTAACTTCTTCACAGAGCATCTCCCCCTACCTGGGTGCAGGAAGACCTGGAGCCAGGCCCCTAGATGAAGAGGGGGCAGCAGAGAGAAGAGAGATTTGTCGGATAAGGAATTAATGGAGGTCACAAGAGGTGTAATGGCCTCTTGGATCAAAGATTTAATGAGTGGTGTGAGCAAAGGAATGAGGGTAGATGGATCAAATAGGGAAGGGGAAGGGGATGGATTGGGAGGACGAATAACATATGGAGTGGGGGCATCTTGCATGATTGTATCTGCTGGTATAGTGTAAGATGGAATGGTGGATAAGTGTGGGTGAAGAGGAGACTGAGGAGGTGTAGGAATAGGAATGTCCTGAGGGGAATCTGGAGGAGTGGGTTGATGATCAACTTGCAAGGGGGAAGATGGAGGTGGAGATGTAATGTTTGTCAGGTCAAGTGGTGGAGATGAAGGAGGGGTAGGTATATGAGGAGGATTCTTTGGAGGAAGAAGTGCTGGAATAGATGGTTGAGATGGAAGAACCTCTTCAACAGGGTGAGGAGCGGCCTTTACAACCCTTGTGCTCTCAGAAGTTTGGAGGGAGGAGGAAGAAGCCTTTGAGGGCTTGGAGATGGTCCTCTCCCACCTGCCAAACAGAGCGCAAGTGAGGCTCTTGCTGGCGTTTATGGAGATGGTCGGGGAGACCATACACTCAGCAGCCTTCTCCTTGAGAAATATACCCAATATTCTGCCAAAGCAAACTTCCTTTTTGCTGTTCTTCTTCTTGATCAATTCAAAGAACACCTTACTCCAATCAACCTGTCGCTTATTCACTACTGCACACATTATCAGAAATTGGTGATGAGTAATATAGTCGTGAGCAGAGTGCTTGGCCATCAGAATCTTTCCCGTAATATCTGCCAGAAATTGGTAAGCGGTGGATTATTGCTTTTTCAACAACTTATTAGGGTCGTTCCCAGAGAAACCCATTAGTTTCAGCATATCACTGAATTTCTCAGAATCCATTTCCAGATTATCTTCTCCATTAACTAATCCAAATATTTCAGTGAGAACTGCTGGAGAGAGGGAAACAGCAGTGTTCCCTATATTGCTGGTCAAAACATCTTCTTCTGAAACTGTAGATGTATATACCCATTCTCGTATTTTCGTTTCATGAAGTTTGATGCGCCTGGTCATGAAGTCCTTTAAACTTAGTTCTTCCAGTAGTTCCAAGATGTAAAGGAAGATGGGTTCAGAGTGTTGAAACGACTCAAAGTCCATGTCAAATCCAGTGTCAAACTTCATTGCAACCAAAGCATGTGAGGGAATCGCCATTGATCTCCTGCAAGAAAAACACAGAGAGAAATGACGATCAAGAGCAAGGGAACTGAAAGAGCGGGACGGAGGTCGAAGAAAACCTAGATATAAGATTTTCAGAATATGAATCGACAGACTCCGTTCCACGAAAAAGAAAAATTCTTCGAACTGAGCTCGACAAAATAATTTATAGACAGATAATTCGTCGAACTCATCCAGAAGAATCGAAAACAGTTCGTCGAACTCCGTTCGACGAAATGTCTTCTTGAAGCAAAGTTCGTCGATCGCTGGTCGACGAAAATTGTTCCCTCACAAAGAGAATTCGTCGATATCCGTTCGACGAGAATCTCTCAAACTTTCCCTAATTCGTCGAACTACGTTCGACGAACTCTGGGAAATTCGTCGAATGCAGACAGAAACTAGGTTAACTCTTCTTCATCAATCATTCCAAGTTGATTTATAAAGAACAGATGAGTTTTCTCATCCAAAGGCTTGGTGAAAATATATGCTCTCTGTAGATCAGTAGGAATGTGGATCAAGTTAATTTTCTTTTTGTCCACATTATCTCTAATGAAATGATGTCTTATTTCAATATATTTAGTCCTAGAATGGTGAACTGGATTTTGTGCTATAGCAATAGCACTAGTATTATCACAAAATAAAGTTGAATTATTTAAGTTGACACCATAATCACAGAGTTGGTTTTGTATCCATAGCATTTGTGAACAGTAACTACCAGCAGCCATGTATTCTGCTTCTGCAGTTGATGTAGACACAGATGTCTGCTTTTTACAAAACCAGGAGACAAGTCTCATACCAAGGAACTGGCATGTTCCAGAGGTACTTTTCCTATCCACTGTACATCCAGCATAGTCAGCATCTGAGTATCCAGTTAACTCAAACTCTGACTCTACAGGACACCAGAGTCCTAGACTAGGGCAACTCTTTATATATCTCAAAATTGTTTTTAGGAAAATAAAGTGAGATTCTTTAGGGCTCACTTGGAACCTAGCACAAAGGCATGTGGCAAACATTATATCAGGTCTGCTAGCTGTTAGGTATAATAGGGATCCAACAATTGCCCAATATTTTTTCTGATCCACTGGTTTCCCTGCAGCTTCAGAATCCACAACAGCATTTATAGCCATAGGGGTTTTCATCCCTGAAGTATCACCCATCCCAAACTTTTTGATAAGCTCTTTAGCATACTTAGCTTGGGAGAGGAAGATACCATCTGGGAGTTGCTTCACTTGGAGACCAAGGAAGTAGGAAAGCTCACCCATGCTACTCATCTCAAATTTTGAATGCATGAGGTCAGCAAACCTCTTGCACAATTTGGGATCAGTAGACCCAAAAATAATGTCATCCACATATATTTGTCCTAACAAGGTTTGGTCCTTATGATGTCTAGTGAAAAGTGTTTTATCTATGGTTCCTATTGTAAATTCATGCTCTAAAAAAAGCTTGCTAGGGTCTCATACCAAGCTCTTGGAGCTTGCTTTAAACTATAGAGAGCTTTATGCAATTTAAAAATAAAAGAGGGTTGAGTTGGAGAGATAAAACCTGGAGATTGTTCTACATAAACCTCTTCTTGAAGTATTCCATTCAGAAATGCACATTTGACATCCATCTGGTAGACCTTGAATCTCTTGTAAGCTGCATAGGCAAGGAATATCCTGATGACCTCTAACCTTACAACAGGGGCAAAGGTTTGGTCATAGTATATTCCTTCCTCTTGTCTGTAGCCTTGAGCAACAAGCCTAGCCTTGTTCCTCACTATGTTGCCTTGAGCATACAAATTGTTCCTGTAGACCCATTTGGTTCCAATAACTGGATAATTATGGGGTCTTGGAACCAAATCCCAAACTCTATATCTCTCAAACTGATTGAGTTCCTCTTGCATTGCAATGATCCAGTGGGGATCTTGCTCTGCCTCATGTATGGTGAGAGGTTCAATTTGAGAGAGAAAACAGACATGCATCAAGTCTTGGTTGAGTTGATGTCTTGTCTGTACACCTACTGAGATGTCTCCAATCACTTGAGATCTAGGGTGATCTCCAAGTGTGACAAGATCAGTTGGTGGAGTTGGTTGAGCAACAACTTCAGTATTTAATTCCTCTTGGGGAATGATACTGGCTGTTGGGGGAAGGTCAGCCACTTCCTCTTGACTTTCCTCATCACTATCTTCAGCATCCTATGGAGTGGGATGGTGTGATACCTCTTGGGTAAGGTTCAGACCATCCATAGACTCACACAGTGGTGGAACCTGCAAAGATCTTATGGTAGAAATTTCTTTCTCCTTATATGACATGTTAGTCTCATCAAAAGATACATGAACAGATTCTTCAATTTTAAGAGTTGATTTATTATACACTCTATAAGCTTTACTGATCATGGAGTATCCCAAAAATACTCCTTCATCAGCTTTAGCTTGAAATTTTGCTATGTATCTCTTGTCATTATTGTGAATGTTGCAAATACAACCAAAGATTTTAAAATAATCTACTTTAGGTTTCTTCCTTTGAGTAATTCATAGGGAGTCTTGCCCTTCAGTTTATGTATTAAACTTCTATTCAACAGATAGTTGGAGGTGTTCACTGCCTCTGCCCAAAAGGATAGAGGAAGGTGAGCATCTGACAATAATATAGTGGCAGATTCAATAAGGGTTCTATTTTTTCCTTTCAGCTACCCCATTTTGTTGAGGAGTTCTAGGAGCTGAGAAAGTATGCCTGATCCCTTCACTTTGACGGAACTCTTGCATAAGAAGAGAATAAAACTCTGTCCCATGATCACTTTTGATCAGGGCAATGTGAGTGTTGAACTCAGTCTGTATGCATTTGAGAAACTCTGTCAAACACTTAAAGTTATCAGACTTCTTCCTCAGAAAGAACACCTATGTGAATCTAGAGAAGTCATCTACAACCACTAAAGTATAAGATTTCTCTCCTAAGCTTTGTACTGTAATGGGTCCAAAAAGATCCATGTGTAACAGATACAAAATCCTAGGTGAATCACTCTTATTAAGTGACTTGAAACTATTTTTGGTTTGCTTGCCTAATTGACAAGCCCTGCAGAGTCCTTCCTTCTTGTAGGGGCCAGAAGGTAGTCCTCTAACAAGGTTGTCCTTGGATAGCCTAGCAATGGTTTTAAGGTTTATATGTCCTAATCTCTTATGCCATAGTTCATTAGGTTTACAAATAGAGTTGAACAAGCATATGTCTACTTTAGTTGAAAGAAAGTCTACTAAATAGATGTTACCTTTCCTTTTACCTGTCAACACAGTTGTGTTGTCCTCTGATTTGATCTTGCATAAGGATTTGTTGAAAGTCACTTGGTAGCCTTCATCACATAGTTGACTGATACTGATCAAGTTGTGCTTCAGTTCTTCCATATAGACTACTTTATTGAATGTGACTGTGCCAATCTGGACTGCACTATATCCTTTTGTTAGTCCAAAGTTTGAATCACCAAATATTACTTTGGGTCCAAGCTTGGCTTTGAAGGATGTGAAATTGTCCATGTTTCCTGTCATGTGCTTTGAGCACCCACTATCCAGATACCATTGCTGGTTTGATGTTGGATAGGTCTTCACCTAGACATAAAACAATTTACTTATTTTTGACCCAGTTTACCTTGGGCCTACGTTGATAACCTTTGAATTCAGAAATAAAAGACATCTCTGGTTGACTCTTATAGCCTTCAGGATGATATCTCCTAGGAGGTATTATCCATTCAGTATAGTGGTTAAACCATTGAGATGTAGAACCTCTAGGATTGAACTTTGATTTGCCTTTGAAAGAGTTCTCAAAACTCTGAGCTCTGTTCGACGATCTCTGAGCTGAGTTCAAAGATCTTAGGTCAGATCGTCGAGCTCCGTTCGATGATCGACTGTGCCAGAGTTCAGGGTTTAGAGATCGTCGACCTGAGTTCGACGATTTAGCCTGAGATCGTTGATCTCCATTCGACGATCGTCTAGCTCGGTTCGACGATTTCTGTTGAACTTTGTTTTTCTTAGGTAGATCAGAATTCTTCCTAGCTACCTCCACAACTCCTTTCCCTTTATCAGAGATAAATTTGATTGGGGTTGTTAATACTGCAGTTTGGCTAGATGAGGCACCCAAGCCCAGTGTATTGTTGAATATTGAGTTCACTGTGATTGTAATGTCCATTAGTTTGATACTTCTCCCATTGAGGGATTCTTCAAACTTCTTGGCCTTTGATAGTTCACTTTTCAGTAAGGCTATCTGCTCCCTACAACATTCCAACTCCTCAGAGAGTTTGAGGTTTCTGATTTTAAGGTGCTTTGTTCAGATAGTTGATTTCTGAGAGAAATAATTTCTTTTTTTCAGATTTCAATAGATCTAAACAAAGTGCCTTAAATTCACATTTAAAGTCCTCTGAATTGAAATCAAATGAGTCTATTACCTGGTCCTCTTCAGATTGAGTCTCTGATTCTGACTCTGATTCTTCTGCATCATAATATTTTTGAGAGGCATTGATAGCCATCATGCAGAATTCTTTTTCTTCAGCATCATCTTCATCATCACTTGAGCTGGATGAAGCTTCACATTCTTCTTCTGTCTCACTCCAAGTTTCAGCAACAAACCCCTTCCTGCTGTGTTTGTTCTTGCTGGAGGAGGGTTTGTCATTTCTGTTCTTCCTGAAGTCTTTTTCTTTTCTTCTTTCTTTCCTGTCCTTTCTATCCTTATACTGATTTTCTGGACAGTAAGACACCATGTGGTCTGGTTTCCTGCATCCAAAACAAATAATCTCTTTGTTATTTGATTTGTCATACCTTGGCTTGTCATGCCCTCTGGAAGACGTTTTCCTGAAATCTTTTCTGGCCATTTTGTAAAATCTTTTGGCCAGTAGGCTTACCAGCTCTTCATTGCCTGTGACTTTGTCTTCAGGCTGATCTTCAATGGCTCTTCTTCTCTATTCATGATGAGCAGCTCATAAGACTTGAGCTTGCCCAAGAGAGCTTCAGTTGTGATCTCATTTAGGCTTCTGGCATTCTTGATTGGCCAGATCCTTGAGTCCCAAGTGCTTGGGAAGCACATTAGGATTTTATCATTGAGCTCAGTCAATGAGATCACCTTGTCCAAAGTCTTCAGTTCATTGACTATAAGGTTGAGTCTAGTATACATATCTGCTATTGACTCAGCTTCTCCTTTCTTGAAGTTCTCATACTGGGTTATGAGATGAGATCTTCTATCTTTTCTCTCATCAGCAGATCCTGAGACTATCTCAGATAGCTTGTCCCAGATGTCCTTTGCTGAGTTTGTAGTCAGCTACTTTTTGGAATATTTCATCAGACATAGTCTGAGCTAAAATGTTCATAGCCTTTGCATCTACAACTTTCCATTTCTTGATATCTACATCTGTTCCTGAAGGAGGTGGAATAGCACTTGTACTTGTATTTCCTGGGGGTCTTGGACACACTGTCAAAATAGAATTGAAAATGTCTTCATCAATAGAGTTCATGTACAATCTAATCCTTGCCTTCCAAAGTGCAAACTTAGATAGATTGCACACTGGAGGTCTGGTGCTAGCATAATCTTTATTTTGGGCCATGTTCTATGAAGAAATAAATCTAACAACAAACTTAAACAAGCAGATATAACTAGAGGGATCTTTGGGTTCAGGTGTTAGCCTGTGCAACCACTAAGGTGTGGTATTTTAACCAACCTCCCTCAGATACCAATTAAAAGTGCAAGTTAGATCTGATATACTCTAGAGGGGGGGGGGGTGAATAGAGTATGGTGCTTGCTAAAACCTTTTTACAACTGTTGTTGTATACCTAAGTGAACAGGGAAGCAAATAATATAAAGTAAACACAGCAACTAACTAATCACAGAGCAATCACAGATCACAGCCAGAAAACAAAAGAAAATAAGCAACCAGAAGGCACAAGGAGATATAGTGGTTCCCCAACCAATCTGGGTACATCCACTCTTCTACCACCCTAGGTAGGAATCCACTGCAGGATGAGTTGATCAGGTGTCATGGGCACCAATGAGTTTTGATCAGGTCCCCAAAAACAAAACCTTCAAGTCTTTTGGAAGGAGACTTGCAACCAGAATAATTTTGAATGGATTTAAAACTCTGTACAGAAATTGGAGAGAGGGTGATAATGTCTTCTCTATCAACAGTCAGAAAGAAGACTTGTGGATTGATGTAGTAGCTTTTGCTCCTCCTGAGACCTTGAATTGGTCAGGAATGCTGGAGCACTGCTTCAGGGTGATAGACCTTCAATGACCTAGAATGCCTGGACCAGAACTGCTTCAGGAACTTCTTTGACAGATTGTTTGATTGTTGTCCTTTGAAGTTATCCTGTAAATATAGAGAAGAAGACTCTTGATTGAATTTAGTTGTTGTTCTTCTTCAAAAGTTCTCTGGTCAAGGCTGATTGCAGTCAAGAACTTTAGATTTTAGAATGTTTTGTTCTTCTGCAATCTTTTGAGTATATTCTGTACTGTAATTCTTGAACTCTGCTTGATTCTGTTCTCTATCTGTGTCTGTGTGTGTCCTTCTCTTCCTGACTGAGGAATATTCAAACTTTTTGAATGTCGAGCAGTAATTACAGTCGGCCTTGGAAAGAATCAGCAATCAATGACTTTCCTAACTGTCCCATGGAAAAACGGCATGTAATCGTCCATAGTCAATGAGCGTTCTAATGGTAACATTCCGAGAAGATCTGACATTAAATGTTCAGGAATCAGCGCCAAGAAACGGGACGAGAACCTTGAAGAAAACCTAATCTGGATTCGTCGAACAAAGAACACAATTCGTTGAGCTGAACTTGTGTTCGTCGAGCTGAGCTTGAGTTCGTCGAGCTGAGCTTGATTTCGTCGAGCTGAGCTTGAGTTCGTCAAGCTAAGCTTGATAGAGTTCGTCGACCAGAGAATCTTCATTCATCTAACAGACATTCTTCATTCGTCGAGCTAAGAATCAAAATCGTCGACCTGAGAAAAGTTCTGGACTTAGACAAAATATCCTGCATCTGTTGAAATGCTGTGTCGACATAAATTGGTGTCGACAGATTGATCTTAGTGTCGACAAAAATCCTCTGGTGTCGACATAAGCTGGTGTCGACTAAAATCCTGGTGTCGACACAACTGGTGTCGACTGAAATCCTGGTGTCGACAGAAACTGTCTGGTGTCGACACAAACCCTAAGTGTCGACACAGATTATCTGAGTCCAGAAATCGTCGAGTAGAGATTATCATTCGTCGACCTGAAAAGCTGACTTCGTCGACCTGAGAAGCTGTGAACTTGAGGTCCAAGTTCATCGAGCTCAGAATATAGTTCGACGACCGAAGTATGAAGCTGGACTTAGAAAAATTTGAAGTTCTCCTGACTTTGGCTTGATGTAGAAACTGAATTTTCGTAGAATAGAGAACATAGATCGTCGAGCTCAGCACTAAGAATTGTCTCACGATCGTCGAGCGCAAAACTCCTTTCGTCGAGCTGAGTTCGACGAACGTCGAACTCATTTTACTTAGCCTTGAAAACTTGAGAGTCTGGAGTCTCTGAGGGTCTTGTTGAAAGCTGGTCCATCTGGAGTTTAGCCTAAGGACTTAACCTAGACTCTAGGACACAAATTGACCCTAACTATACATGATGGGTCACATCCTAAGTCAGTGAACCTAGCCCAAATCAACTAGGGATCCAACAGCACGTGCATGTGATTGCTTATGCTTCGAGTCAACTGAAAAAGAATGAAGTCAACAATCTCATACATGATTTAGAATTGGGTGTAGTGGTGTTCGTCTTGAAGGTTTGGAGACACTATCTATATGGCATCCACTGTGAGATCTTTTCAGATCACAAGAATTTAAAGTACGTTTATACTCAGAAAGAACTGAACCTGAGACAGCGGAGGTGGCTAGAATTTTTATGTTATTATAAGTTTACATTGAACTACCATCCCGGAAAAGCAAATTCCTTAGCTGATGCTTTGAGCAGGAAGTTACCAGAATCTAGCCCTGGACCCGATTGATGTGCATGGAATTAGATCGGATGCTCGAAGAGATGGAGATCACCCTTGTATATAAAGACCATTCGGAAGGGTATATAGAGTATTTAACTGTGATGATCATCGTATGTGATATTCCGAACCGAATCCGGGTGGAGCAAGGAAAGGATGCTTCTCTGGCCTCAGTGATCAAGTCAGTTAAAGATGTGACTACTGACGAGTATTCCCTAAAAGACGACCTTGTTCATCTCCGTGGCCGGCTTTACATTCCCAAAGGCGGTAAAATTCGGGAAGATATCTTGAGAGAGGCATATTGCCCTCAGTATTCAGTGCACCCTGGGATTGCCAAGATGTATGCCGACTTGCGGAAGAACATGTATTGGCCGGGAATGAAGAGAGACGTCAGATATTTTGTTACGCACTGCGAGGCCAGTCAAAGGCTGTAGGAGGAATGCAAGAGCCCCAAAGGATTATTAAAGTCATTGCCCATCCCCGAGTGGAAGTTCATGGATATCTCCATAGACTTCGTCCACGGGTTGCCTCGCTCACGCTTAGGGAATGATTTGGTTTGGGTAATCATTGACCGCCTGACAAAGGTAGCAAGGTTTATCCCTATGATGAAAGAGGCTCATATGGATGTTTTGGTACGCCTCTTTGTGGAGCATTTTGTACGGTACCATACCGTGCCAAAGAAAATTATTTCTGACCAGGATGGTCGTTTTACCTCTAAAGAATGGAAGGTCGTACATGCGTATTTGGGTTCACGCCTTACATTCAGCACAACCTTTCATCCTGAGACGGACGGAAAGTCTGAGAGGACCATCAGAACTTTGGAAGATTTATTGAGACTGTGTGTGTTCGATATAGGAGAGCCGTGGGAAAGGTTCTTACCCCTGGTGGAATTCTCATACAACAACAGTCACCAGGCCAGTATCGGGATTGCATCGCATGAAGCCCTATACGAAAGAAGGTGTAGGACCCCCTTGTCATGGGTGTAAGATGAAGACCCAAAGGTTTTGGGAATTAAGTACATCGATAATAGTGATGCCGATATTAGACTAATTCGATACCGCATGCTTGAGGCTCAAAGTCGGTAGGCTAAATATTATAATGCAAAACACCTGATGGTAGAATTTCAAGTGGATGACAAAGTGTTCCTAAAGATCCGACCGATGCATGGAGTCTCACGGGTATGTTGTTTGAAGAAGCTCAGCCCAAGGTATGTTCGACATTACACTATATTGGAAATGATTGGCCCTTTGGCCTATCAGTTGGAGTTAGCGCCAGAGCTGGAGAATCTTCATGATGTATTCCATGTGTCGTCACTCTGGAAGGCGCTGTTACGGCCCGATCAACATATCACCACCGCTGATGGAGCAATAACAACCGATAGATATGTGCGACAAGAGCCAGTGCGGATAGTGGACACCGAGACAAAGATCTTGCGTCACAAGAGTGTTCCTTTGGTGAAGGTTCTGTGGTCTAATCATGGGAAGAAAGAATTTACTTGGGAGCCGGTGGATTTGATGCGAAAGCACTGCACGGAGTTGTTTCCTCAAGGTAATTTTAAAAGCATATTTCATTTCATGTCATGCCTTTCTCTCCCCATATCCTTAGCCTGATTTCAGGGATGAAATCTTTTATTTTGTTTATAGGATTTGTAACATCTTGATTCACACTAGGCCCCTTATGCGCACTTGTAAGTCTTGAGACCTGACTTGGGCTCAGGGTGTGCTGGTAGATAGGCTTGCACCTAAGTGGGGGAGGAGTGTTTGGACACTATAGTAGGGTGATAGTAGATATCACCCGCTGGTAGAGGAATAGTCAAGGCGTTGAAAGCATTTAATAGATTAAACAATATTGAGTGCTACCGCACGGGTGTAGCGGGATACCACGCGGCGGTAGCGGGGTACCGCGCAGCGTTAGCAGGATACCGCGCAGCGGTAGCAGGATACTGCATGGCTGTAGCGGGATACCGCACTACGGTAGAGGAATAGCCGAGGCATTGAGAGAATTGAATGTATTGAACAATCCACGAACGATGCTACCCCACGGCGGTAGCGGGATACCGCGCGGAGGTAGCCGAGCGATCGTCGAACGCCGCAACTGCGCCTGGCGTTAGTGTTACCGCGGGCGATAGGCCTCTGATTTATTTTGGCAAGGCGCTCGGGAAGAAATCATGAGGCGGTTGGAGGTTATCGCCATGCGATAGAGGTACAGGTGGCGACACCTAAGTGGCCAGTTTGGGAGGTGGCTTGCGAAAGAAGTCATTCTTGGAGATACTGCCCGACGGTAACATGCTAACCCACGGCGGTAGCTCCCTTATCAAAAATCCTAATTCTATTTTGCCGAACCTATATATAATATTCCAAGTCTTAACCGCCTGTTACTTTCTCCAGAATTTTTTGGGAGAACGACTACGACAGAGACTTTCCTAGAGACAAGGAATGAAAGAAGGAGAACTAGAGCCAAGTTCGACGCCAACGAGAGAGAGGGAGCCATGCCGCAAAGAAGTGTGACAAGATCCATGTCCCGAAAATTTGGAAACGCTGGAGATGAGGTGAGCTTCCTACCCTCTCCCTTGGTTCTAGATATCTAGTTATTCCTAGGAGAGATGTCGACTCAAAAGTGTCTTGATTTGTGATAAGGTTTCTAGGAAGAGGCCATGCTAGGACTTGTGTCGTAGGATTTAGAGTGTCCAACCATTCCTCACTTCGAATGAAGTTTGTGTACTGGTTTCAGGAATAGAATTAGCCATATGAGGGTGAATATGGGAGGAGAAATTCTGGATGTTATTTGGAAAGTTTGGTTGGAGGAAGAAGGCGAACCGATGACGTTCGATCTGCTTTGAGATGCACACACAAATCTATTTTCTGCGCGCAGCAGCCTTTGAGGCTGTTTTTAGACATGACCCGACCAATTTTGGGCTTTTTACGAAACACGAAAGTCGTAGCCCTTGTAATACCTTTCCAACGAGGGGTTACACAGCTTCACTAGATTCCTGTAGCCTCAAGAATCCCCGATCGAATTTTCTATACAGTAATCATTCCTGCATATATAATTCTCGTGGCTGTTTTGTATCGGCTTTGGGTTTGGTAGAGAGATTGTAGTACGTTGATGTTAATGTTTTGTTGAATGTAGTCTATAAGTAATTGTGATAAAATATGTTAATGACATTTGTGGGATAGATCCCTAATGAACAAATGGTGTAGTAAAGTGCACTTGATCGAGGTGATTTGGTGGAGGTTAGTGAACGAATGGATTGACGAGTTGGGATGGTAGGAATGACCTAATTATGTGATTCGATAGGGATGTACTTGATAATGGTAATATAATGAATAATGATGAGGTTGACTTTAAGTTTGATGTACATAATTTATGGTAATTTCGATGAACAAAAGGTTGATGGATTTTAGTTGGTAGAACCATATGTACAAGAATAGTTCGAACTTCATAAAAGAATTGTTACCCGTAATGTTAAAGTCATGTGATCATAGTATACATGTAATTATGATAACCAAATGGTTGGTGAATATGTGTGGTGTACCATTTTGTTTATGGTGAACCCTTGGTGTGCTTGGATGCTGATGCATGTAAATCGGCAAGCGCACCGGTCGCACAAGTAATAAAGTTTGGGAATAAATCCCCGAGTGTCGGTCTCTTGAGGAGTGCAATTAGAATAGAGTGGCAACAGTTCAGAAAATATTGTTATGAGAGTTAGACTTATAAAAAGAGTAAAAAGGGGACTTCAGAGATTGTGGTTGTTTGATCTAACAAACTAATTAAAGCTGTGCGGGTCAAAGGCACCGAATCGCAAGGTGAGGTGAGTGTATCGGCCGCGATGCCGCAACTTCGGTTGGGCGAGTGGCCAGAAATCGAATGGGTGGAAGTGTTCTTGTAGGGAGTGCAATCGGGTGAAACACGGGTATAGAGTGGATGTGGATTGGGCGAGGCGCATTCACACACACAACTACAAGCATAAGGAAACTACAAACATCCCATTAGACATACAATAGAACATGTAGTTCATTACAATGTTATATCATTCCATAATACAGAGGAAGGGGAAGAGGAGTAAACCAAAAGAGAGTGAAGATCCACCGCAGGTCGTGGCCGGAATAGCGAGTTGTCAATCCGCTTCCGGGCTCAGTCCGAGGAGGCTTCCGGTACCAACGAGCTGTCACCTCGAAGGCCTTTGAGTCCGTTCCCTAGGTTGTCTTCTTCTCCAACTCCAGTGGAGATCTTGGAGTTGAGGTCGTCAATGGTCGGGAGCTTCGCCGGAGAGTTTGGAAAGCTTCGGAATAGCTGGCTATGGACTCCCGATGAAGGTGGAGGTGATGGAGCAGCTGGAGAAGTAAAATGGCGCTTCCCGCGCACTCCTCGATCGCAGAAAATGACGGGCGTTGACCTAAATCGCAGAGCAGGCCCTTAAATACGGAGGCAGCAAAAGCAGAGCGCATGATCAGTGGCGCACGACCAGTGGTCGTGCACACTTAGGTCGATGATCGTGCGCCATTTCCAATTAAACCTGCAACCTGGATAGAAACATCAGCATATATGTGCACGATCAGTGGCGCACGACCGGTGGTCATGCGCACTGAATCCACTGATCGTGCGATTGGCTATGACAGATTTGCAGAAAGCAAGGGGTAAACACGCACGAGCAGTGGTGCATGACCAGTTATCGTGCGCACTACGGCCAGTGCTCATGCGATTACCCGGGCAAAATTAGGAAAAATGAGAATGTAATGCGCACGATCGGTGGCGCATGACCAGTGGTCGTCCGCAGTAATTCCAGTGGTCGTGCGCAGTATTCCTGCATCATCAGGGTCTCCCGAGTGGTTCCGGAGCATGCACACAAACCCTGCACCAGCAGAAGAGGCAGATAGGCCACCACACGTGCACACCACATTCCCAAGACACGACTAAAGAACAACAAAAACACAGAAACAAATAAAGCACACAGAAACGGGCCTAAAGTGCACTTAATCATGAAATAGGCATGTAAACAAATATATGAAGTTATGCCTCTCAAGTGCAGCGCTAAGACGATAAAACTGGCTCAAATGAGTACATAAATCAGTGTAAAATTTGGACTCATCACACCCCCAGACTTAACCATTTGCACGTCCCGAGCAAATCATCACTCCGTGGACTAGAAATTAGCTAGCTAGCTCAGAAATTTCAAAAAAAAGTAAGACGAGAAATCAAATACATCATGGGCATAGAAGATATAATAGAAAAACTTTTTAATTATATTACGTAGTTTAAACTATTCGAAAGGCATAAATAAATATTGTATTTGCTCAAAATTAGAATTCTGGAGAATCTTGCGATCATGTGTAGGAAGAAAGTAGGCAGGCCACTAAGGTGAGCATTGCCAAAGATTGGAGCTCGTGATCACCTCCAAAGATATCCATCAATGTCGGGGACCATACGCTTGCACGTTCACACTCTCTCCACGGTGCGGGTTAGACTCAAGCGTAAATCAGTAGGACTTGTAGGAGAGAATGGGGCTTAGGCTACGGTGTGGTAGTCAATGATAAACATGAAAGCTACACGCAACCAAAGCGAGCGAACAAAAACCTAAACCAATACAGCCACTTAGAAATCTATGGGTAACACACCCCTAGACTGAGCTTGAAAACCGGGCGTGTACACGGCCTAACCCGACGAAAATCAATAAAAAGGATGGGGATAGAATTCTCGAAGCAATTCTTTCAGATTTTTCTCTTTCGTTTTGGCTTTTCTTTTTTTTCTTTTCTGCGTTTGCACTCCCCAAAAGTAGCAATCAAAAAGTTTATGAATTCAGCACCACATTACACGATTTCCATATATCACAACATCATCAAAATAGTAAATACAAACAAGCTCAAGATGGTGGGTTTAGCTTCAGGCCTTGGTGAATGTGAGTGGAGCTGGATCAAAGAAGGGGTAGGCACAAGATTGACATGCGACAGTTAACTGGTACGAAAGGCTAAAGAAGGCTCAAACTAGCCAAAATGTGGGTCTGCGTCATGCTCACTCTTGACTAACCGGGCACCAATGCTTCGAGAGTAGCTTTGGGCAAGTTCTTAGCCACCGAGAAAGATGATCCTTCCTACCGAATCGAGCAATACGAGTCTAGTGGCGGCTACACGCATTCCTACATTATCATTCGATTACTCCAGATTCAGATTTTGAGTATTACAAACAATATTTACATCTGCAGAAAAATATAAATCTACGAGAATAAAAAAAAATTAAATCTATACTAGTTCTTCACAAACCATGAGTACTCGATTAGGAGCACTGCATGAGTTTCGAACTACTCTATCCTGAAATCCAAAGCCAGCACCACTATTTTAAAGTTTACATAAAAATAATACATTTGACTCGAGTTGTGAGCGTGGATAAGAGCGCACTCGTGTGGGTGATTCAGTGTGTGCGACAGAGATCATGAAATAACTAAACAAGAGACTGGTATGCAACAAAATGTGTTGTGTAGTGACCACAGACATGTTCTCCCCTAGACATAAGTTCGACAACTAGTAAAAATAAGCATTCCAAATATGAAAAATAGCTAGGGTAAGAAGTACCTATGCTCAAAATTGAGCATACCAGTCGTGCAATGAGATGTCCAAGTGCGGCCAAGTTGTCGTGCCTCAAAAATTCCTGCACCTGCCATTGAAATATGCACGCCAAACAAAATATGGGCACAAATATATATATATATATATATATATATATATATATATATATATATATATATATATATATATATATATATATATATATATATATATATATATATATATATATAAAAGAACTCAAAGCACAGCACAGGACCAAATAGTCCAACTTGGGTTGTCTCCCGAAAGCCCTTTTGTTTACCGTCCTTAAGGTGGACCAAATACATGTATTAGCAGTTATAATAAAGAGTTCTTTGCAGTAGAAAAGGGAGAAAGAAAAACAGAGCAAACCAGCGTTCCAAAAGCAGCAAGAAAATAGAAAGAGAAGGGAAAGTGGAATAATGGTGATGCAATCAGCTATAAATAGATTTGTGGTAAGTCTCTCCGGTGGGGTGCGAGAGGACAACAAATTGTCTTTTTGCATTGGTGGTAGGGGTTTTCCCTTTACTTCGATTGCCCTCTTTCTCGGGCCGGAAGGCAGCGTATCTCTCTTCGCGTAAATGCTTTGCCTCTTTTAGTTTCTTCACCGTGGGAGATTTCCATTGGATGTAGGATGTGGGGTTTCCTGTTGTCGTCGTTTGTGGCGTCCTGTCCGGCACTGTGACGGCGACCGGATCTGCCCAAGCTACAGATCGCTTAACAGAGTTATCAGCAGTGTTATACAAATAAGTGTCTAGGGATTTCTCCCGAATAAAACTCGGTTCGCCATGCTCAAAAACATAGTTGGCTGGAAGTAGAAAGGCAGTCATGGCTTTGGTGCACTCGATCTCTTCTTTGACTAGTAGCTCTTGACTCTCATCTATCTCCTGGGAGAGTCCTTTCTTTGTCTTCTCATCCAGATGTGCTTCTTCCAATGTTAGGGGACCTGAATCTATCTTGGTATCTGTGACACTCAAAAATTGTAATTTTGGATTGGAGAGGAATGTATGGATGTGTTATCAAGGGCGGAGTCTTCCGTCGGCCAAGTGACGCGGCCTTTGGAAAAGTCGAGGGATGCGCCACTAGCCGTCAGGAATGGGACTCCTAATATAGGAATAGAGTTATTTTCCCTTGGTCCGAAAACCTGGAAGTCAGTGGTTATACGTTTTCCGTTCACCTCGATTTCGACTTCTTGAACACCTCCCTCGGTGTCAACCAAATTGCCATTCGCTAAGATAACCGACTTCTGATTTTCAATGTCGACTTGTAGGTTCATCTTCGCAACATCTTGCAAAGTGAGGATGTTGCTGGACGCCCCAGAGTCGCATAATGCTGGGGTTTCGATGTTGTTTATTTTATTATTGATTACGAGTTCGTTGCGGTTTCCCAAATTTTTCTCCCCAAGACTTTTACCTTGTTCATGGGGGTTATTTTCGGTGTTACTAGGTAAGGTGCCTTGGGTGCACTCGGAAACCACTTGGTCCAATTGGCCCAATTGTGCCTCCAGTTTACGCATCGAGGCGGCTTGATTGGTCATATTGGTTTGAGAAATTTAAATGAATTTCTCGAACATCTCTTCCAAAGAAATTTTTTTAATGACGGGGGGCCCTTGGGAATAATTCGGTTGAGGCGGCCGCGGTTGGCTTCCGGAGGCGGCATACGCATTGTTTTGATGCTGCCCCGGTTGCCATATTTGGCCAGATGCGTTTTGATTCCAAGAAAAGATGGGGTGGTTTTGCACCCCCGGGTTGTATGTGTTCCCATAAGGCACTCCCCTGTTTTGATTGGCTACAAAATTAACTGACTCATTCAGAAAAGAAGATTCGTCTGGTACCTCAACTCCTAAGCATTCGAAGCTATGGTGGTCGGTGCTTCCGCACCCTTGGCATGAGATTGCCATCACTGGGGCGGCGGTAGCTGGCTTGGGGATATCCACATCAAATACTCCACTGGTGCTTCGTGGGATGTTTCTTCCAGCGGTCCAGTAAGCGCTGTGGATGGCGGTGTCTTGTAGGATTCTCAGAGCATCATCTGGAGCAAGGTTCATGATTGTTCCTCCGGAGGCGGCATCGATCATGGCTCGGTGGTGGGGATCAATAGCGAAGTAGAAACTTTCGACGAGGTTCCATGTTTGGAATCCTTGATTAGGGCACTTCCTCAGCAGCTCGTTAAAATGCTCCCAAACTTCGGCTAAACTTTCTTGATCGGCTTGCTGGAAGTTGGGTATTGCACGCCTCATGCCCACGATCCGATCTACCAAATAGAACTTAGCTAGGAATTTTGTGGTCAAAGCCTCCCAGGTGGTAGTTGTTCCAGGTGGGAGGGAGTGAAGCCATGTCTTGGCTTTGCCCCTTAATGAAAAAGGGAAGAGACAGAGCTTGACTGTTTCGTCTGGGATTCCAGCATAGCGGAACGTGGCGCATACTTCGGAGAATTCTGCAAGGTGAAGATGGGCGTCTTCAGTGGCCATTCCGGAGAACTGAGCATTGTTCCGAATGATATTCAGAATAGCTGGTTTAATCTCGAACTGTTGGTTGGTGATAGCAGGTCCGAAACCGGGGTATATGCTCCCGACAGTAGGTGTAGTATAATACCTCATCGAGCGGACCTAGGGAGGGTTCACTTCATTTTCGTCGCCATTTCTGTCGCCATGAGGTATCCCTCCAACTCGGTTGCCTGCATCAATATTCACCTGGTCTCCCATTGTGGCAAAAGTGATGGCTGTGGCGCGTCTTCGCGCTAGGATAGTACGTTCGATCTCTGGGTCATAGGTGACAAGATCTCTTGTGGCTCGACCCTGCATTCACTGCGGCAAACACAATAGAAGGAAACAACAGTCAAAAACACTAACTCTTATAACAATATTTTTAGTCATCCTTAGTCGCTATATAGTTGCATTCCCCGGCAACGGCGCCAAAAACTTGATGCGTGTAAATCGGCAAGTGCACCGGTCGCACAAGTAATAAAGTTTGGGAATAAATCCCCGAGTGTCGGTCTCTTGAGGAATGCAATTAGCATAGAGCGTCAACAGTTCAGAAAATATTGTTATGAGGGTTATACATAGAAAAAGAGTAAAAAGGGGGCTTGAGAGATTGTGGTTGTTTGATCTAACAAACTAATTAAAGCTATGCGGGTCGAAGGCACCGCATCGCAAGGTGAGGTGAGTGTATCGGCCGCGATGCCGCACTTCGATTGGGCGAGTGGCCGGAAAGCTAATGGGTGGAAGTGTTCTTGTGCGCAGTCCAATCGGGTGAAACACGGGTATGGAGTGGATGTGGAGTGGGCGAGACGCATTCACACACACAACTACAAGCATAAGGAAACTACAAACATCCCATTAGACATACAATAGAACATGTAGTTCATTACAATGTTATATCATTCCATACAACAGAGGAAGGGGAAGAGGTGTAAAACAAAAGAGAGTGAAGATCTACCGCAGGTCGTGGCCAGAATAGCGAGTTGTCAATCCGCTTCCGGGCTCAGTCCGAGGAGGCTTCCGGTACCAACGAGCTGTCACCTCGAAGGCCTTTGAGTCTGTTCTCTAGGTTGTCTTCTTCTCCAACTCTAGTGGAAAGCTTGGAGTTGAGGTTGTCAATGGTCGGGATTTTCGCCGGAGAGTTTGGAAAGCTTTGGAATAGCCGGTTATGGACTCCCGATGAAGGTGGAGGTGATGGAGCAGCTGGAGAAGTAAAATGGTGCTTCCCGTGCACTCCCCGATCGTAGAAAATGATGGGCGTTGACCTAAATCGCGGAGAAGTCCCTTAAATACGGAGGTAGCAAAAGCACAGCGCACGATCAGTGGCGCACGATCAGTAGTCGTGCGCACTGTAGGTCGATGATCGTGCATATATGCGCACGATCAGTGGCGCACGACCGGTGGTCGTGTGCACTGAATCCACTGATCGTGCGATTGGCTAGGACAGATTTGCAGAAAGCAAGGGGTAAACGCGCACGAGCAGTGGCGCATGACCAGTGGTCGTGCGCACTACGACCATTGCTCGTGCGATTACCCGGGCAGATTTAGGAAAAATGACAATGTAATGCACACGATCGGTGGCGCACGACCAGTGGTCATGCGCAGTATCCCTGCATCGTCGGGGTCTTCCGAGCGGTTCCCGAGCACGCACACGAACCATGAACCAGCAGAAGAGGCAGATAGGCCACCACACAAGCACACCATAATCCCAAGACATGGCTAAAGAACAACAAAAACACAGAAACAAATAAAGCATACAGAAATGGGCCTAAAGTGCACTTAATCATGAAATAGCCACGTAAACAAATATAAGCAGTAATGGCTCTCAAGTGCAGTGCTAAGACGATAAAACTGGCCCAGATGAGTCCAAAAATCAGTGTAAAATTTGGACTCATCAGATGCACGAAAATGTGGAAGTGTTGAAATTGCGTGTGTGTTACCGCACTGGAATTATGTATTGGTAAGACACTCGATGTGGAGCTCTTGCATGCTATTGAGCATGAAATGTGAATAATGAAAAGAGTGCTCAATGTGGAGCCCCGTATGTGAAATGCATGTGGTGTGAGTCGACACACAATGTCATAATCCTCAGTTAAGGATAGTATGGCAAGTCTACGGGCTCGCCAATCGTCACACCGATGGGAGTTGACAGATAGATTTGGGCAGTTGGGCTTGGACCTCGGTGTTTATTCCCGATGCTTCATCCTTTCCAAGTGGACGGTTGGGCTTGGTCCTCATGCTTTTTTGGATGCTCCTTCCGGGTCACAACATAGGCCAGTTTAGGGCATGGTTCTCGATGCACATCTACCTGAGACTCCTGCTGAGCCGTTAGTATGCATGTGAGCTCCGCTATTGTGTTCTTAGCATTGAGGCGTATGGAGGCCTAGGCCAGGTAGTGTGGATGCTAGCATAGAAGTGGAGATGCCTGCTCTACTATCACCACCTAGCCATGACAGTTGATGCCTGAGAGGTTAGCTACCTGCTCGACAAGTGGGAACTACAAGTCTGTATCAACACAACAGTTGCATGTGCATGATCATGGGTGAGTCATTGCACTGAATTCATGGCATTACATTACATTGCAAACACAAGATCCTCATCGTATAAGTTTGTATGAGCACTCTTATACGATGAGTTATTTTATGTCTGAACCAATCCTCAACTTATATGTTTGTATGGACATTCATATAAGTTGAGTAACTTTCTATTGTAGCTTTACATTTTTCATATAATGTTGTAGATGATAGAACTACTAGAGTATATTGTTTACTCGTTTACTATACTGCTGATATACCTGATATTTCTCACTCTATACCACCTATTTGTACTACTGTCTTATTTATATATATTGTACCCTTGTTCTTTTCTCCACCCGGTACCGAGGAGTCGTCGGTGGAGTGGATGTGATAGAGACTTAGTCTTATGACTAACGGTTGCTACATCTTCCTTTTTAGGAGGAAACCCAGCAGATATAGCAGCAACAGGTTATGCAGCAGGACAGCCAGGCCAGGACGACAGTGCCTGAAGGGACGGTGTCATCGCTACCATCAGTGACTGATGTGAGTTTTGAGGGACTCATGATGTGGCCCTTTGGGCAAGTTTTACGTGTACTCTAATATTATAGAAGCTTGTTGTAGCTTTTTTTCTTGATGTACTTTTGGACAATTTTACTTATGTGTGGATTGACTTCTTTTTACATTCTTGGTTGGGTTGACATTGGTTAATATTGGTTATAGCCGACAATATAGGAGTCTTGTGGTACAAGTTAGCTCGTGTGTTGACATTACCGCATGACGGCTGTTCTGGGCATAAGACTCCCCTCATACCGTGTTTGTGTATTCCGGGAGGGGGTCTTACATTTACTCATAATTTATTGCATGATTATATGATCTTGGATGCTCATGAAATTTAGGCAGTGATCTTTTATTGATATTAATATTCTCTTGAAATGTTTCTGTGAATTTTGGATTTACATTTATAATACTTCTATTGGAATCATATTACTGATTTGGGCTAGGAACACTATCATTTGTTTAGGATGTTTAGTTTTACCCAATATGTATAGTCTAGGGTCATATGTTTATATTTTCAGGGTTGCTTCCTCAGAATATTTCCAGAGAAATGCAGTTCGACGAATTTAGGATTCTGTTCGGCGAAAGTTGATCTTAGGTTGACGAACGCCGAGCTCAGTTCGACGAACTGAGAGTTTGAACTCTGATTTCAGCTCGACGAACTCTGGGCTCCATTCGATGAACACTGATCACAACTCAGTAGCTCAGCATAACGAACTCCAGGCTCCATTCGATGAACTCCAGGCTCTGCTCGACGAACGTCTAACTGTGTTTGACGATTTCTTTGCAGTGTTCAGGAAGTTTTATATTTAGAGGCAAAATGTCTTTAAATGGCTTAATTATTGTCAGTTACACACTGATAATTAATGCTAAATATTATCAATGAATATAGCTGTTCCAAACATCATTAATTATTGATTTATCAAAAAGATTAAATCTAATTAAATCCCAAGGGCAGTTACGTTTCTCAGAGGCTCTTCAGACGTTTCAGAATGATTTTAAATTCAAGTGTTTGAATTCTTACAAGAGTTTTATATATTCAGATTATTTCTACTTCAAAGGGTTACAAGACTTACAGATACACACACTCTTATAGATCAACACATATTCATCAGATTTTCTGCTTCAGTCTCTACGTGTGCAAAGTCTTCATCATTTAAATACAAGAAGGCCTACACTTACAAGAAAAGACACCCCTCCTGATCTCAAATCTCTACTCAAATTAGGGGGAGCTTTTTGCTTCATCATCCACTAAGTGTTCTCAGAGACTCTTCAAAGAGAAGATAACATCAAGTTTTAGTTTACTTTCTAAACTATATATAGGGTTATAACTCCCTTCAAAAGTTAACCTCTTATTTCATAAGTCACCTGATCAAAAGACTTAGCTTGGTTTTTGGGAACCTATTCAAAAGCTCAAAGGGTGGCTAGATCTCCCTTAGAAAATATATCTTCTGGTGGCAGGGCACGTGATCAACAACCTGTAGTGCATTCCTACTAGGGTGGTAGAAGATTGGATGTACCTAGATTTTTTGGGGAACCACTATAAAAATTCCTTGTGTCGTTTGTGTTTGATGCTTTTCTTTTTATTTGTGTGCTGTGATTTTTAATATGTATATCTATAATATATATAACTTAATTTTCTAAACTACTCTGAAAACAAATTACAATTTTTAATATACACTATTCACCCCCCTCTAGTGTAAAATAGATCTATCCCTCACTTTCAATTGGTATCAGAGGAAGGTTGGTTGTTTTATAGTCTAACACCTAGACCAACAAGATCCCGATAGATCTTATTGTACATAGAGTTTTGATTTTATCACGACACAAAATAAAGAGTATTCAATCACTAGACCTCCTATATGTAATCTTAATAAGTTTTCGTTATGGAAAGCAAGGATTAGACTTTATATGTGTACAACCTTGGGCTCACGAGAGGTGGTTCAATGAGCGAGAAGGGGGGACTGGCGAGATGAATTAGATAGGCGAGTAAGACCAGGAGACCCACCTAAAGGAGGCTAGATATGGGATTCTCTGAGGTGGGCCAGATGCCCAGGTAGTGCGAGATGGCTCTAGGAGGCTAGATGCCCTATAGGGCGAGAGGCCGGCGAGATGGATAGAGAGGGTCGTCTCGCCCGCCAGACTTTTTCCCCACTTGCCACATGGGAGAAGGGATGCTTTTACCTTTTTACCCCCAAGGGGATTTTACCTTTTTGCCCCAGGTAATTTTACACTTCTACCCCTGGAGGTCTGCGTATAGCCCTCCAGAACAGCAGAGTTTGGCTGTTGGCACACCCAGCCCAGGGTGTTTTGGTCATTTCAGGTTAGTTAAAAAGTGATATTTGCAGATCAGATTCAGAGGCCTATAAATAGACAGATAAGGTGCCTGAGAAGGTTGTTGAACATTTCTACTGTCTTCCTCACAGGCACCTATCTCAGTATTTGCTAGGGAGGGGAAGATCTTTAGTTCTTCCAGGAAAGAGGTGGGACCTCCGAGCT
The DNA here is from genome assembly GCA_039583875.1 of Platanthera guangdongensis. Classification (NCBI taxonomy): domain Eukaryota; kingdom Viridiplantae; phylum Streptophyta; class Magnoliopsida; order Asparagales; family Orchidaceae; genus Platanthera; species Platanthera guangdongensis. Next base: position 24,950,141 of record CM077149.1, read on the forward strand.
GAGACCCCTCGGCCTTTTTCCAGATCTCCAACTCACATCGGGAGGGTAGTTCAAGAAGAGTATGTGTGGGCTGAATCCTCAGTTTTGAACTTTAGGAGTGACTAGAAAGCTGGTTCCAACATTTTTTGGTGCGGTGAGCATAGAGCGCAGCCCTCAGAGAAGAACCTTGAGCAACCACATGGCGGGAGGTCACGGAGAAGGAGAAGGAGAGGGGTCAAATAACCCGGGAGGATTTGTTGGAAGGGAAGAGTTTATGGCTTCAATTAAGGGCATAATGGACTTGCTGCAGGGGATCTCATGATAGGGAGATTGTTCAACCCCAATACCTCAGGTGCCCACTCTCGCACCACAAGAAGAGCTCGTCTCGGCGCGAGTGGGAGAAGATGCCCCGGGAAGGAGGCCAGGGAAGGAGGTGATAGTAGAAGGGAGCGGGAGAGACATGGCGGGATAGGAGCTATTCCCAAGCCCGGGGAGTACCATCTCGCTATGGGAGGTCATAGCGCGAGTAGGGGGGCGAGACCGGCGGTGAGAGGGTCGCCTTTTTGTGAGCTGATCCTATCAGCTCCCGTCCTAGAACGGTTCCAGGAACCAGAAATGAACTATTATGTGGGGAAGGATGATCCACTCCATCAATTGAAGTGGTTTGAGGATACGGTTTCGATCAGGCCCATGACAGACGCGTTCAAGTGCCATCTCTTTGCCATCACGTCGAAGGACAAGGCTCGGGACTAGTTTCACCAGCTCCCAACTGGCTCGATATACTGCTTCGAGGACCTGAGCAGGAGTTTCCACCTACGGTTCTCAACTTCGAAGAAGAGAAAGAAGAACCTGGAGTCAATCTTTTTGATTAAGCAGAAAGCAGATGAATCCCTAGCTCAGTACGTGGATATCCTTCTCTTTGCCATCATACTGAAGGACAAGGCTTGGGATTGATTTACGGAACATCCTAGCCATCCTCCGCTTCAGCTCCAGGGTACCCATGGGATCACCCAAGTAGTCCTCGTTCTCATTGGGGCGTGGAAGAGGCGAGAGGTGAGGAGACGCGAGAGAGTCCTCAGTGTCGGATTCAAATTGGATGCCTGCATAGAGAGCGAGATATCGTAAGGAAGGATGGTCTCGCGGCCGCGCGCCAGGATTATAGAAGTTAACCCAGTGATCTCGCATGGGTTGGGTAAAGGAATGCGAATAGGAGCAAAACCGAGGAGGTTGAGTATTCTTACTTGGGATGCGAGGGTTTCCCACAACCCGCGAGAGGTTTTCTTTCTACGTGAGGGGTGGGAGGTTGCCTCGGGCAAGTCGGCATGTTGATAAGTTTTGTTGGTAGCGTCAGGAGGATTTGCAGGCATAGGGGAATCAGCGAAGTTTCCCTATAAAAACATGATCAACAAGCGAGATAAGAAGAAGAGAGGGACGAATAAGAAATTACCCGTCTCTCCCCGGGAGATGCGGGAGGAATACTATCTGTTGTCGAGGGTGCAGAGGAGGTAGCGCCGGCCGAGAGGGGAGGGCAGACAGCCTTCATCTTCTTCAGGCAAGAGGATGGAGGAGCTGAGGAAGGAGTACGCCCCAGATCGGGGAACAGGGCGGCCATGTTGGCTTTATTTCTCTTTCGCACCATCGCGAGGCGCTCACGAAAACTCTGGCTGTGAGACATGCTGAAGGTCGAGGAAATGAAGCAAGATAAAAAAGGGGCACCCTAAGGAGAGGTGGGATCTCATATTTATTGGCCCCAGGGTGGCCCACCAAAGATTCTCATAAATGATTCCCAGCGTCGTGAGCCTCGGTTGAACTTACCTTTTCGAGGTTAGGTCAACCTCAAAAAGGGCGGGGATTGTGTACAACCTTGGGCTCGCGGGAGGTTGTTCAATGAGCGAGAAGGGGGGACTGGCGAGATGAATTAGACAGGCAAGTAAGACCAGGAGGCCCACCTACAGGAGGCGGGATAGGGGATTCTATGAGGTAGGTGAGACGCCCAAGTAGTGCGAGATGGCTCTAGGAGGCGAGATGGCCCATAGGGCGAGAGGCCGGCGCGACAGATAGAGAGGGTCGTCTCGCCCGCCAGTCTTTTTCCCCACTCGCCACATGGGAAAAGGGATGTTTTTACCTTTTTACCCCCAAGGGGGATTTTACCTTTTTTTCCCCATGTAATTTTACACTTCTACCCTAGGTGTTCTGCGTATAGCCTTCCAAAACAGCGGAGTTTGGTTGTTGGCAGACCCAGCCCAGGGTGTTTTGGTCATTTCAGGTTAGTTCAGAAGTTTTATTTGCAGATCAGATTCAGAGGCCTATAAATAGACCGATAAGGTGCCTGAGAAGTTTGTTGAACCTTTCTACTGTCTTCCTCACAGGCACCTAGCTCAGCATTGGCTAGGGAGGGGAAGATCTTCAGTTCTTCTGGGAAAGAGGTGGGACCTCCGAGCTGAGACCCCTCGGTCTGTTTCCAGGTCTCCAACTCACGTCGGGAGGGTAGTTCAAGAAGATTACGTGTGGGCTGCATCCTCAGTTTCGAACTTTAGGAGGGACTAGAATGCTGGTTCCAACAATATGAATTCTATTAATGAAGACATCTACAACTCTATTTTGACAGGTCCAACTCTACCATTAGCAACAACAACTACCAGTGTTGTACCACCTCTAGAATGGATAGAAGCCGAGAGGAAGGCTAAAATTGTTGATGATAAGGCTATGAATATATTAGCCCAAACAATGTCAGATGACATTTTCCAGAAAGTTGCTGAATGTACATCAACAAAAGACATCTTGGACCCCCTCACAGCCATGGTTGCTGGATCAGTTGATGAAAGAAAAGACGGAAGATCCCACTTGATTTCTCAATATAAGAATTTCAAAAAGGGAGAAAGTGAGTCAGTTGCAGATATATACACAATACTCAGTCTCATTATTAATGAGCTGAAATCTTTCGAAAAAGATATTACATTGACAGAGGTCAATGATAAGATTCTCATGTGTTTCCCTAGCACATGAGATTCAATAAACTGACCAATTAGAGAAGCCAGAATTGTTAGTGAGATTTCTACTAAGACTTTATTGGGCAATCTCAAATCTTATGAGCAGCTTATTGATGCTATAGATCATGGCAGTGAACCGGTCGCACAAGTAATATAAAATGGCGGTTTTCCCAAGTATCGATCTCATAAGGAACACAGTAAGGTGGAGTTAATTTCGAGGAGGACTTGAGATTGAAGTCCTCAGGTCGGAGCTAACTAAGGGTAGGTTTTGATGTTGCGGAAACAGAAAATAAAATGCTAACAACTACTCCTATGCAACGCCGCTATGCGATGCTTCGCCAGACGGGATGCAAGACTAGTCGGGCTGCTATGCACCGAATCGCTAGGCGGATGGAAGAGTAGGCTCGCGGATGAGGTGGTGAGAATGGCAGAATGAGGGTCGTAAGCACCTCTTCGCTACGCACGCCACTAGCAATTGCTAGTGCGGCAAGGGTGGATGGTGGTGGGTGGATATATGGCGCAACTCAAGCAAAAATAACGAAAACATACAATCACATAGACATAATTGTACACAACGTTTACAAACTAAGCATACTTCATCAATATAAATAAATTTAAACACCAATATTCAACAAGAAAGCAAGTACAAGTCAAGAGATCGACCGAATCCGAAGTCTTGCTGAGGATTCACGGTTGGAATCGTCGGGTTGTCATTCCCCGTCCAAGCTCGGTCCTCAACTGCTTCCGGGATAGAGAAGGGCTGTCACCACGTTCCAATGGCCCGTCTTATTCATCTCACGATAGCGGACGAAGTTTGCTAGCTTTCCTTTGCTTGATGGCTATGGCGTCAAAACTCTACTTGAAGCTCACGGATGAAGGAGAAGGCCAAGAGGAAGCTCTGGCTTGGATTTGGCGGTGAAAGCTTGCCCGGAGCACCTCCCTAGGGTGGAAGATGAAGGGGAACGGTGTAGAAGGCGGAAAATGGCGGAGGAAATGGGCGATCTGTGGATCTTTTTTGGATTAGGGCGAGACCTGCACTATTTATACAAAAGCAGAAATGAACAATGCGCACGATCACAGGCGCACGACCAGTGGTCGTGTGCACTATGTCCTATGCTCGTGCGCACTGGCATGGAATATCAGGAAGAAGAACTAGGATACTGCGCACGAGGAGTGGCGCACGACCAGTGGTCGTGCGCACTAAGTCCAATGATCGTGCGATTACCCAGACAGGACTCCAGAAAAGAGGAATCAATGCACACGATCAGTGGCGCACGACCGGTGGTCGTGCGCAATATGTCCAGTGATCGTGCGCTTACCCCAGGCTGATTCTGGAAAATGAAGAGTAGTGCGCACGATCGGGGGCGCACGACCAGTGGTCGTGCGCATTGAATCCCATGATCGTGCGCAGTATTCCTGTTTCACCACTATCCCGGAACACGCACATGAACCCTGTACCGAAAGGAAAAACCAATCACTAATCTGTGCAGACATTCCAGACAATCACAAAAAGGGAGTACAGACTAAAAGAATAACACAAAACACAACCACGGGCATAAATGTGCACTTCCTATGGAAATAAAGACAGGATGAAATATATATGATAATGAACTAAAAGTGAAGTGCAGCCGTGTGAAAAGTAGCCCAGATGAGTCCGAAAATAGGTATATAAAGTCGACTCATCACACCCCCAGACTTAACTGTTTGCGCGTCCCGAGCAAACAAAATCTAAGCATATAGGGAAAATGATTTAGCTAACAAGGAAATTGCGATACAGAGTACCATGCGAAGTCGCATGCTCGCGTGCGTAAAAATATAATAGAAGAAATTTCTAAGAATACAAAATAGTTTATACTTTTCACAATGCGTATCAAAATTCTATTATTACTCAAAAATGGAATCACGGTGAATCATTCGGTCACGCGTAGGGAGAAGGGAGAAAGTAGACTAATCGCTAGGCGAGCATTGCCGAAGATCGGGCCTCCGGATAACCTCCAAAGGAATCCACCAATGTCGGTGACCATATGCTTGCCTTTTCGCATTCTCTCCACGTCACTGGTTTGGTTCACACACGAATCAGTAGGACTAAAGGTGAAGAGATGGGGCTTGGGTTTCGGTGAGGTAAACAAAGATAAACAGGAAGGCTATGCACCTAACCCAAAGGAGCTAGTATGAAGGGAATCCATCAACTAACCAAAAGAGATGCGGGTACACCACACCCCCAAACTAAACTTTTAACATATGGGTGTGTGCACCGCCTACTCCAAAAATAATCACATTTCCCACAAAGATTTTCAATGAATACTTTTTCTTTTCACTTTTTTTTTCTTTTCTTTTTCTTTACAAATATTTTTTTTTTCTTTTTCTTCATTTTATTTTCACAATTCAGCAGATATAACATTGGAGCACATCCACATAATCACATGTAAGATCACAACATCACATCCCAAAATGAAAATGTAAAACTCTAAATCTCAACTTGGGTGTGTGACTAGGATTGGATATGAGGCTTTGGTGAAATCATAGTGGAGCTGAATCAAAAGGAGGGTAGGCACAACGGGGCTAGCGAGGACAAGATGTTAGGAACGGTACAAAGCTCAACCGGGCCAAAATGATGGCCTACATCATGCTCATGCATGACTAACCTATACCCATGCTTCAAGAATAGCTTGGGCAAGTTCTTAGCCAACGAGAAAGATTATCCATCCTCCAGACTCGAGCAATACAAAACTAACGTCCATCTACACACATCCCTAAGCTACTGTCGGATTCACACCGGATTCACCAACTTTTGAGTAGAATAAAAAGTATTTACGCAATTAGAAAAATATAAAACTAAAAGCATACAAAAAAATTTAATCTACTCGAATTTCTACACGAGACGAGAGCCGTTGACTAGGATCACAACAAGGCCAACATTTTACTCCATCTCACAATCCTATGTCAGCACCATAATTTTTCCAAATCTAATGAAAAAATGAGTTTAACTCGCAGCACGCAAAAAGCTAAGCACGCGCTCATGTGGGTGCAGTGGTTTGTGATGCAATGAATTAATCAAAATAAAAGCTTCTAGTATGCACATGAGATGTGTACGTGCAATAGGTAACAGATCTCTCCCCCAGACTTAAACTAAGCAAAACAGCATATAATAGAGAAATTAAAATCATAAAAAGCTAAGGGAAGAGGTTACCCAATGCTCAGCTTGTGAGCATACCAGAAGACGCGTGGAAACAAAGCAGGCCCGCCATACGAATAATCAGAACCCTGCCAATGCAATTCCAAGAATACCTACAGGGGTGAGCTCCGCAAAAACAAAAGAAAAATATACAAAAAGAAATGCTAAAACAAAAAATAGACATGAAAATAAAAATGCAAGAAATGAATGACAAGTACTGGGTTATTGTCATCCCAGCACGACTTATTAAATTCTAAACAGTTCTAGCTAATGGGCCTATGAAATAAAAAGTGCACAGGTAACTGGCCTAATATCCGTTTCGGTAACGGGTATCGATACGGTGATAGAAAAGTTACCCCCTCTACCTAAATAATAATACCTGCCAACACAGGTAGAGGAAATAGGAAGTAGGATGAGGAGGAGGCCTGGTCCTCCCTCATCTCACCACAAAACAAATCCTTGCCTAGCAAGGTATCGTCTATCACAGGCCCGCAGGAGGCGATGGCAGCAGCATGAGCACAAAGCTCATCATCATCCCAACGTACCTGTGGAGACTCATCCTGCACAGGCTCAGATAAAGATGGGGGATCAAGAAATAAAAGAGAAGAAGAACAAAAATATTCAGAAATAGGGAGAGTGATCCCGGTATCACTCTCAGCAGGATCCAAGCAAAGATCATCATCGGTGTCATACGAGTCGTACCGAGGAGAATCCGAGAACTCGAGGTCCGCGGTGGTAAGAAGAACGGCCTCATCCAATAAGGAGGTGCAAACCTCTGCATCGGAAATAGGGTATTCCTCATCCCACCGGGGTGCGTAAAAGGGTTCCGAAAATCCACCTTCTCCATCGGAGATAGAGGAATCATCATCCCACTTCGGCGCAACCTCAGGCACCGAATCATCAACAAGTATGGCATCATCAACCGACTCACAAGAAAATGGAGTAGCACAATCCGGCAAAAATTGCGGAGGGGCAAGGCTGCTCTCAAAATCAAGCACTAAATGAGCAGGCCCCATCGCAAAATCATTCGTTGACGCCACCCCGTCGACGACCGGAACAATCTCATCGTCCCATACAGGAGCATCCATGAGTTCCTGCTCCACTTTTTGTTGGCTAACACCAGAGTGATCATCATCACTCAAGGAAAGCTCGTAAAAAGGGATCGAGGGACCCATGAAAGAGCTGTATGTGGCTAGAGATTCTTCGATAATCTCAACGGGTAGAGAATGAGAAAGTGCGTTATGTCAGTGTATGGGCCAGGCAACACCCTGGTAGGCCTGTCCACAACAGTCTTCCGCGAACGGGAGGTTGTTGGGAACACGCCCTCAGAGGGAGAAGGCTTGCACAAACGAGGGCAATCCTTCAACATGTGGTCCCACCCTTGGCATAACAAACACCGAATGCAATGCTCGGCATTCATAGCAGCAATGACATCGATGGATTGGCGCAAAGTGTCAAGGAAACGCACACTCAGCATCAGGATCCATCACGAATAAAAATAATTGCTGAAAAAGTGCTAAACAGCTAAAATGAAAATAGCACGGATCTGCTATCTAAATCAAAAATCAAAGAAATAAGCAAAATAAAAATTCTAATAACTAAAGCAAATAAAAAAAATGATATGCACAAATGGAAAAGCTTCAATCTATTATCTCCCTCTCCAAAAACTCACACGACTGTGGTCCCCGATGACGGCGCCAAAAACTTGATGCTATAGATCACGACAGTGAACCGGTCGTACAAGTAATATAAAATGGGGGTTTTCCCAAGTATCGACTCACAAGGAACAAAGTTAGGTGGAGTTAATTTCGAGGAGGACTTGAGATTGAAGTCCTCAGTCGGAGCTAACTAAGAGGTTTTGATATTGCGGAAACAGAAAATAAAATGCTAACAACTACTCCTATGCAACGCCGCTATGCGATGCTTCGCCAGGCGGGATAGAAGACTAGTCGGGCTGCTATGCACCGAATCGCTAGGCGGATGGAAGAGTACGCTCGCGGATGAGGTGGTGAGAATGGCGGAATGAGGGTCGTAAGCACCTCTTCGCTACGCACGCCACTAGCAATTGCTAGTGCGGCAAGGGTGGATGGTGGTGGATGGATATATGGCGCAACTCAAGCTAAAATAACGAAAACATACAATCACATAGACATAATTGTACATAACGTTTACAAAGTAAGAATACTTCATCAATATAAATAAAGTTAAACACCAATATTCAACAAGAAAGCAAGTACAAGTCAAGAGATCGACCGAATCCGAAGTATTGCTGAGGATTCACGGTTGGAATCGTCGGGTTGTCATTCCGCATCCAAGCTCGGTCCTCAACTGCTTCCGGGATAGAGAAGGGCTGTCACCACCTTCCAATGGCCCGTTTTCTTCGTCTCACGATAGCAGACGGAGTTTGCTAGCTTTCCTTTGCTTGATGGCTATGGCGTCAAAACTCTACTTGAAGCTCACGGATGAAGGAGAAGGCCGAGAGGAATCTCCTGCTTGGATTTTGCGGTGAAAGCTTGCCCGGAGCACCTCCCTATGGAAGATGAAGGGGAACGGTGGAGAAGGAGGAAAACGGCGGAGGAAATGGGCGATCTGCGGATCTTTTTTGGATTAGGGCGAGACCTGCACTATTTATACAAAAGCAGAAATGAACAATGCGCACGATCACAGGCGCACGACCAGTGGTCATGCGCACTATGTCCTATGCTCGTGCGCACTGGCATGGAATATCAGGAAGAAGAACTGGGATACTGCGCACGAGGAGTGGCGCACGACCAGTGGTCGTGCGAACTAAGTCCAATGATCGTGCGATTACCAAGATAGGACTCCAGAAAAGAGGAATCAATGCACACGATCAGTGGCGCACGACCAGTGGTCGTGCGCAATATGTCCAGTGATCGTGCGCTTACCCCAGGCTGATTCTGGAAAATGAAGAGTAGTGCGCACGATCGGGGGCGCACGACCAGTGGTCGTGCGCATTGAATCCCATGATCGTGCGCAGTATTCCTATTTCACCACCATCCCGGAACACGCACACGACCCCTGTACCGAAAGGAAAACCAATCACTAATCTGTACAGACATTCCAGACTATCACAAAAAGGGAGTACAGACTAAAAGAATAACACAAAACACAACCACGGGCATAAATGTGCACTTCCTATGGAAATAAAGACAGGATGAAATATATATGATAATGAACTAAAAGTGAAGTGCAACCATATGAAAACTAGCCCAGATGAGTCCGAAAATAGGTATATAAAGTGGACTCATCACTTATCAATACAAGGAAGCTGAACAAAGAAATTCAACTTTTGTAAAGAAGGAGAAGAGCATAGCTTTCCAAGCAAAAAAAAGCAGAAGTCCTTCTAGAGAATGAAGATCTTATGGGTCTTTTGGCTAAGAAATTCTACAAGATGTCCAGGAAGGACATCAGAAATTGATTTTCCATAGACAATGACAAACCAAGGTATGATAAAACACCAACTAAAGAAATTGTTTATTATGGTTGCAAGAAAGTAGGACATATTTTTCCAGATTGTCCTGAAAATCAAAAGAAGGGCAATAAGAAGGAGAAAGACTCGAAAAAGTATACAAGCAAACCTTCTAGACATAGAAAGAAGGAGAGACGCTTTGTAGCTGAAACTTGGAGTGAAACAGAATCTGAATCTTCATCCAGTTCAAGTGAGGATGAAGAGGAATCAAAAGCTAAAGAAGTATGCTTGATAGAAATCAATGCAACATGCAGGAATTCAGATTTTGAATCTGAATCAAAAGAAGATCAGGTAATCTCAACCTTTGAATTTATCTCAGATCAATTTAAAGTACATCTTAAATTGCTATGTAATGATTTGATAAAATCTGAGTAGGGAAAAAAACATCTCAGAGATAAGTTAACAAACTTTAATAATTTATCCACAAAAAATGTGAAAGTTAAAGAAGATTTGAAAAATCTTAAGGAATGATTAATTTCACTAGAACACAAATTATCTGAGGCAAAGCAGTTTGAAGAATCCCTTAATGGGAGAAGCATCAAACTGATGAATATCACAAGCACAGTCAATGCAAAACTAAATGACAAACTAGGCTTGGGAGCTTCATCGAGTCAACCTCATATTTTACAGAAAATTATTTTAACAATACCTATAAAATTCATTTCTGCCAAAGGAAAAGAGAAACTACAAGACTTAGATAAAGTTACAGAAGTTTTACAAAAATCAAATCGAAATTAAAATTTTCATAAAACTTATTTTCAACAAAATTCGTCGAACCGATATCGACGAAATAAATTTTATTCATCGAATAGAGCTCGAGGAACTATGAACACAGGAAATGGTGGTCGACGAAAACAAATTGTTTCGTCGAACTGCGATCGAAGAATGTGGAACACAGAAAATGAACATTATTTTTCTGTGAATGGAGCTTGACGAACTCACTTCCATTCATCAAACTCAGCACGACGAACTCAATATAATTTGTCGAATCCAAATTTTCAAAATAGAAATTTTAATCAAACACAAAGATTTATTAATCCTTTTACTCAGTGGATAATCCCTCCTAGGAGATATCATCCACTTGGTTATAAGGATCAACCTGAATTTTCTTATATTTTAAATTATTATGTCAAGAAACTAGGACACTGGGTAACCTGGGTCAAAAAACACCTAATTTGTTTAATGCAGGAAAAGAACTATCCTACCACAGAGGAATAGTGGTATTTGGATACTGGATATTCAAAACATATGACAGGAACAAAGGTCAATTTAAAAGATTTTAAAGCAAAGCTTGGACCTAAAGTCATCTTTGGAGACCCCAACTGTGGACAGACAGAAGGCTATGATAATGTCAAGGTTGGAGCAGTTACCTTCAGGAAGGTAGCGTATATGAAAGGTCTTAAGCATAACCTTATTTTCATAAGTCAACTATGTGATGAAGGTTATCAGGTATCTTTTAATAGGACTTTATGTTCTATTGTATCTCATGATAAAATTATTTTAACTGGAATGAGATAGGGTAATATATATCTAGTTAATTTCAGCACTGCTACTTCTGAAATTTGTTTATTTAATCAAATAAGTAAAACTAAAAATCTTTGGCATAAAAAAATTAGGACATGTAAACCTTAGAACTATAGCTAAATTATGCAAAGACAACCTTATTAGAGGATTACCTTCTGGTTCTTATAAGAAGGAAGGACATTGTAGTGCTTCTCAGTTAGCTAACCACACCAAAGGTAGTTTTAAATCCATTTCTAAAAGTGATTCACCCAGAATTTTGTATTTGCTACATATAAACCTTTTTGGACCTATTGCAATATAATGTTTGGGAGGAAAGTTATATACTTTAGTTATTGTAGATGATTTATCTAGATTCACTTGAATGTTCTTTCTTAAAAATAAGTCAAATAACTTTAAATTCCTTAAAGACTTTTTTAGGAACATTAAGATTGAATACTATACTCAGATTGCATTGATCAGAAGTCATCAAGACACTGAGTTTGAATCTCTTCTAATGAAAGAATTCTGTGAGAAAGAAAGTATCAAACATTATTTTCCTTCTCCAAGAACTCCTCAACAAAATGGGGTAGCTGAAAGGAAAATTAGAACCCTAATTGAAT